>CAOLHI010002032.1:0-301104 GCA_948474755.1 Ctenosaura bakeri
CAGCATTGAACTGGCCCTCCCATGGCAGGATAAATCCAATGGCTGCAGTACCTGATAGAAGACTATCAGCTTCTTCTCCCCACAATCTGCAGCTTGGCTGCCTATGAAGCCTCCAGTCTCTGCTTTCTTATGTTCCCTGCCTTTTCTCATCTTCCTCCTCACTCTGCTTGGTATCCTGCCTTTGAAGGGCTGTACCAGAGCCCCCGCCATTTCCACACCATGCCTTCTGAGCTTATATCAGAGCCAAACAGCTAGTTTTTGGCTCTTTCTCTGCAGTTGTCTTCTGCCATGTCCACACAGCTCCCAAGCATCTCCATGGCCTCATCCTCAGTATATTCCAGGGCAGTTCCCTCTTATGCTAGAAGACGCATATTTAGGCAGCCTTGTGTCCTCTTTTGCCCCCCTTTTTTTGGTGATGTATAAGAGGCCACCATACTTACAACACACCTATAGTAAACCTCTGTTCAATTTCTGTTACCATAATCCATGATTTTTCCATTTTGTAACAGTGCTATATCACACTGACTCTCTAGTATGATATGTGCTAAAATGGACACAAGTATATCTGCTTGTTTGGAAATTTAAATTTTGAAGGATATATTTGAAGTATGTTAGATGGACACTTCTAAAACTAACATCTGAATTGCCTTACTGTTTTACACTATGAAGTATGAAAATCTATTGATACAACAAATGTCACAGAGCTAAAATACCTTGGAGTGGAGAATGAAGAACTTAAATTGATTCATTTTCCAAATGAAAATATATGATTCTTTTTTTCTACAGTTGCCACAGCATCCTGGTTTTATCAATTTCAGTTATGAGGTACCAATTTTTAAATGATCTGTTTCACTCTTGTTGTTCATATTCAATTAATGCATGATAGAGCTTATCATCTATCGAAGCCTGCATCATTGAATTTGGCACTTTGTATAAAATATTACCACTGATAAATGGATGTGGCATAATGAATTAGGTAGAATATGCCTTCAGGTGCCCTGAACAAATATAGAATGTGTTGGAAAGGTATACCATACACCAGGAAGGAAACAATATGACAGAGAAACGTGCAAGTTTTTCCCCTCAGTGCCACTATTTGGTACTGTAGCTTTTGTAGACAAGTATATTGCCAAACAAAATAGCCATTCAAACCATATACACTATAAAGTTTGCCTGTATGCAACCATAAGTAATAGCATTAGTATATTAATACTAAAATCCAACTGACTTGGAGATCTAGGATTGGATTACTTGGAAAATCTATTCAAACCACACTAGAATTTAGCACTAAGGATCAATGGAGAATGTTGATTTTGCATGCTTCATTGGGAATTTAATGTGCAGAGTGATTTCTGTCACATAAGTTTAATTATTTATTTATTGAAGACATGAAGAGAAGGGGACTAGAATGCTGGCAAATGATCCCTAGAATGACCACTTCATCGATGTGTGCTATCATTAACCTAAGACAACATTTGCAACAAAGTAATCTATTTGAACTGTTTGTTATGAACATAAGGACTTTTTTTTTAATCCCCCAAGGTAATGACACCTTTAAAATGGTACCAGAGCCTAATGGGACCCCAGGTATGTCCTCTACAATATTGCTATTCACAGTTTCAGTTTCATAAACTGCTTATCTGAACTAGATTCAAGATTTTTGGGGGTGGAATGCATAAACGGCAGATCTCACTAGTTACATATGCAAATCTAATACACATATACACACATACAAGTTTAAAATCTATATGGAAAGAGGAGCTACAGAGTAATGTGAAAGATAGAAAACTGTACAAATCAATGCCAACTGCTATTCTGAGACAAGGAGATGGTTGATGATAGCTTTATTTAAGCAATACCCTGGACAAGGATAACTGGTCATAGTTTAGGTTCCTCTTTGGAAGGTTGCTATATGTTCCACTATCAAGAGCAACTAAGTTTCTGTGTTACCAACCTGATTCGGTACTTGACTCCATAGGAGGGTCAGATTGGTCCATTTTGCCTACTTTTAAGTAACAGCTGTTTTCTTTAGGCTAGATTTCAATAGTTTTAAAGCAATTTCATTATAATCTAGTTTATTTTAAAAAATGATTGTTCACTTCTGAATTTGATTGTTTGAGATGAGATTGTTTTAAAACATTGCACAGTGCTATGGGATCTTTTGGGGGGGGGGAATCCACAAATACTTTAACAAATAAAAATGAGTGGAAGACTGAGACCGACACGTGTGCTACAAAAGTTCTATATTATATTATATGCATATATTATATGCATTTTAATTTCTAGTACCCCTGACAGAAATAAGTTTTCCTTGCTGCATCAAGGAAAACATACGCTGGTCAGGGGTACTAGAAATTAAAATGTGTATAACACTACAAAAAATGTTTCGGAAGAAATCCATGGGAAATATTCTTTGCAGTTCACCAAAACCTACCCCTGTTGCTCCAAAATAAATAAATAAATAAAACCAGAAGACACAACAAGTTATAGTTACAAGTCAGTAAGACGCTGATTTGCAGTAATCCTGTGGATGCTGCCACTGAAGACTCTTAAACGGAGTACGTAACCTTGATACTCAAACAAACTGAAAGATCCAAGACATGAACTGGCCCAGTTTGGAGCTTCTTCTTTTTTTAAAACCTTTTCCGACACTCAAACTGTGATGTGACAGTACACTTCAACATCACTGCTCATAACGTATTCATCAGGGTGCTCTTTAGTATAGCAGAACACAGTGACAAAGAAAAAAGAGACAGAGATAGGAACTTTGGGTTTTATAGGTAACATGAGCCACAGAATCAATTCTCTCTGTACCGTAATTTAGTAAAAAGCTGTGCCAGAGCCACAGTTCTTCAGCTGACTTGATTTAATGCTTGATCACTTACAGTCCCATATTTATACATTTGTGTGTGTGTGTACACATTTGCATATGCATGTATCACCTACTTGTTTATCCATTTATTTTATTAAAATGTTTTTATTCTTCGCTATATCATGGTATCTCAGAGCACCAAACAAGTAAGACCAATTTAAATACATTAAAACAATTTAGATTTTTTTTTTAAAAAAACCAGGCAGGCTACAAAAGTATTAATATGTCAAGTTAAAAAAGTCAAAGGACTAAGACAGTTTAAAACCATGTACATGTACTGTGGAAAGAAATTACTTAGGCCCCAGGACATTAACAAAAAGCCATGTTTTGAACCAGTCCCAGAGTAAAGCTAGTACCAATGCCAACTTGCTTCCAAAGACAAGATATTCTATGACTGGGGTGCCATAGCAGAGAAGGTCTGGGTGGGAGACAAAGCAGGTCCCATTCAGCAGACTGCAGTCCTGGAACAGGCATGTGTAGGGAGATGCACTCCACCATATATCAAAGTCCCAAACTAGCTTCCACTTTGATATTTTTCACATTTTGGTAATCAATATTATATAAATGTTGTAATCAGATTTCATTCCTTTCCCTTAAAAGTATCCACGTTATGGTTATGAACCAATGGGAGGATGGATGCGCCATGCTACAGGACCAATGATGCACCAAACTCACATTCAAAACCTTCCTCCAATGCACTCACCTATCCACCAGATGCAGCCACAGCACCAAATTCTGAACCCACAAATGCCACAACCAGGGCACAACGGATTTGTGCCACTGCCTGGTCAAAATACATTGATGCCGCAGTTTCAACCAGCTCATGGAGCACCACCACCACAAATAGGAGAACACCCAATGTACCCCCAGCAACATGGGAATCCAATGCCGCCAATCCACCCTCAGCAACCATTAAATCCAAATCCACCAATGTACCCAGTTCAGCCACATGCACCAGTGATCCCAGACACACCTCTTGAATCGTGGCCAGCAGCTGACAAGACCAAGCAGGAAGAAGTGGTAAGAATTTTTGTAACATTACCCCACCCTAATATAACGAAAGGATCCGGCATAGTGTAGTCGTTTGAGTGTCACACAATAACTCTAGAGACCAAGGTTCAAATCCTCACTCAGTCACTAAGTGACCTTGGGCACAGCCTCAGAAAACACTGTAATAGGTTTGCCTTAGAGTTCCCATAAATCAGAAATAACTTTAAGGCAGGTAACAACAATAACATAATGAAAACAATATCCTAAGTTTATGATGTCCCTAATGTTTATTAAAAAACAAAAAATATTTGGCATTCTCTCTCTCTCTTCTTAATTAGTAGCCTTGAAAAATTAGCTGCCAAGAATTACTCCATATGTGTGAAGTGAAGTACTGAGTTATACCCACTTACAGATTAACAGAAGAGTAACTATGATAGCCTGTTGCTAAAACACAGAAGTGATGTAGCCTCCATAAACTAGCTTATTGTGGCAGGATCTTCCAAGGATAGCTTAAAGGTCGCGTAAGCTTTCAGCCACAGAAATTTGGCACATAGCACTTATCTTCATGAACACTTCTAGAGGATGACCTACTGGCTATTTTGTTCTTTCAATTTAAGTGCAAGATTATCAATTTCAGTTGAAAATTCAAAGTATAGTGGATCCTCCTCTCACACAACCTCTGCACACAGGAATGTGAGTTTACACAATGCATGCCATCCCATTATAGACAATGGATGCGGCGGGTGCGTACCTGTGCTGATGCAGGCACGTGCACACTGCATCCATTGACTATAATGGGACCCAACACTTCTATGTTTATTTATTTTACATGGTGGTTCCTGGAACAGAATCCCTGTGTATACAAGTCAGATTCAGACAGTTTGTCCTAGTAACAAAGGATACATCATACCTTATTTATAATGAAAAAAATTTGCCGTCCATATCATAACTCTGACTGCATCTTTGAAATTGCACAAGACTGCATCAAGTTCCCAAGGCCTTGCCTCTGTATAAACATGTAAACAGCATAGCCTAGTAGATGAAATTAACAACATGCTGCTCATGCCCGCCTATAACCCAGACTATGCCTTTATTGAAAAATGTATTGGTGAATTAGTGATTTTTATTTCACTGAATGAAATCAGCAGTCCTAATAATTAAGATAAGGATTCTGTAAGACAATGTTTTTAATTTTAATCTTTCTTTTATTTCTTCCAGGACTAAAGGACCCAAGAAAACAGAATAATGCAAAGAATAACTTAGGCCTTGTCACTTGCTTTCAGGAACCCATATCTTTACAGCAGTCAGTGATATATATGGTTCCATTAACCCACATTCTTAGCAATTATTTTAGCTAGATGGGAAACAAATATTAAGTAGCAAATAATAAAATATGTTTTGATCTATACTTAATGTGTTTTAGCTTTTTTTATAAAGTATCAGGGTGTGGTGGAGTCTTCTTCTTTGGAGGTTTTTGGGCAGAGGCTGGATGGCCCTCTGTTGCGAATGTGTTGATGGGTGTTCCTGCATAGCAGGGGGTTGGACTGGATGGCCCCTGGGGTCTCTTCCAACTCTATGATTCTATATTTGAAAAAATCAAGTCCTGAAATACCACTAGTCTGAGACCAAGGTAGTTTCCCTTCTCAAAAAAGAGAAACACCACCTAAAATTTGCATCATTTTATTTAAAATACATTCACAAAGTATACACTTTGGCTATAACCGAGGCTTATCGAAAAATAGTTCATATGATTGTTTTGCCAAAATTGCCTGAGTTTATAATTACAAATTATGTAAAGCTGCAGGAAAAAGAAAGCAAGTGTATTACATTTATAAACTTTTGAACCTATACCTAAAGATATATATTCCTATCTACTGTTTTTGTGATAGCTAGTTGGTTATCTAAGATTATACCAGGACTGAACAATAGTTTGTTTTTTAAATGCATATCCAATCTCTCTAGTCAGTCACTACAGATCAGGCAATATTGCTTCTAATACTCAGCGAAGAAAGGAGTAATAGTTTAAACAAATAGATATAATTAAATAAAAATTGCTTTTAAAGATGTAAGTACTTAACATAAAATATTGGAAAAAAACTTTTTTTATCATTTGATAAGAATTCTTTCCAAATCACTTTATTTCTGAGAACAGGAAGAGAATGGGGGAGAATATATGATTAATCAGGAAGCAGCAGTAGATTTTGAGCCAGGAATCTTCCTTTTGCCAGTGGGAAAAAAGCTTCTAAAATGTTTGAAATATGACAATGTTCCCAGAACATAACCCAATCAACATCACACATTACTGGGAAACAGTTCCAAAGAAAAGCAAGCTTATGCAGTTGGACCTAGACTTAGTCATGCTTAGAGCAGACCCAATAAAATTAATGAGACTTTTAATGACTATCCAAAGTCCAATTGATTTTAATTGGGACTTCCAACCCTTTGCTCCAGAAAAAAGGAACAACAGTATCACTACTGTCACTCACCTTTTGGTTGTATGAGTTATGATCAAAAAGTACTAGACTAACTGCATGTGAAGAACACTGTATTTTTATTCCACCCTTCATTTTATACAATCTGAAAGCTATAATGCTAATCTTTGTGGCACCTTTAAAACTGATCAATTTATTTCTGCATAGGTTATCAGGGGCTACATGATATAGAAAAAAGAATAATGACAACACAGTTTGGCCAAATATTTTTCCAGCTCTCAGAGCTACCTTTCAAGATGTATATTTAAAATCCATACAGTCTGAATTTCAGCTTGTGGTTTCCATACTAACTGGAATGTGCTATCATAAAACATATTAAAAAGGAAGGTACCAGATTCTGATGTTTTAACATACTAATGTTCTGATTTGATATAACCTTAGATAAGATGCAAGTTGGTGAGGGCAGTTTGTGGAGAAAACTCAGAAAATCTAGTAGAAAACTGAAGTCTCAGGTGCCATTTCCACTGGTGAAAAGTGACCTGTTCAGTATTAGTTTCCTGCTATAGATCTTCCTCTGCTGGTGATGGAAAAGGAATGGCTCATACATTTGCCATTTCCTGCCCATCCTAATATCCTAATATTGCTTTTCAGGCCTTGGGGACTGAAAAAGCAAGGAGATGGGTAAAAGTGCTTTGAAAGCATACTCAAGCTTTTCGCATTCAGAAATGTTATGACAATAACACTCTCAAAAATCCTCATGCTTATTAAGTCCATGGGCAACCTCCCTTCCTTTCCTTTAGAAAATGTTTGAAGGAGAAGGGATTATTTTACATCGTTTTCATACTGTGGCTGTTAGGATTTTGCTGATTTATAGGTAGGCTATAATGTAGCTTATCTCAAACATGTTCATGTCTCAAGGAATCCCTGTATAAAAATTATAGGTCTCAGAGAACCCTGCATAAAATTATTATATCTGTAGCTCAAAATGTTTTGTTTTTAATCAACAAAACACTAAGAGGTTTTTAGTGACCTTTCAAGGAACCCTAGAGTATTGGGGAACACTGATTGAAAAACCCTAGCATAGTGATGCTCTCTACTTTCATAAAGATTTGGGGTGCAGAACCCTTGTGAAAGTGGAAAAACCATGAATAACCCCCCCCCCGCAATCTTCCTCCCATTCGCTTCCAGGGCTCCTCCTTCTCATTCCTTTGCCTTTTGTGCACCAGGGCCAGGTAAAAGGAGTGGGAGGGGGAAGCTCTGAAGGGGAGAAGCAAGGCTTATGCAAGCCCCCCCATTCCCTTGCCCTTTGCCTTGGTGTGAGTTCTCAGTGTCAGGGCCAGAGGAAGAGGAACAGGACAGGGGAGCTCTGGAGGGGAGAAGGCATGCATATGCCCCCCCTATTTCCTTGTCTTTTGTCTGGGCACTTGTATCCCATCTCTATGCCCAGCAAAATGCAAGGGAATGGGAGGAGCAGAATGGAGGGGAAGCCATGTGCACATCTCATGAATAATCAGATTCATAAAGGTCAAAGCCACGAATGTGAAGGAAGGAATGTATAATGTAAACCTATTAATTTAAACAAAAATACCCCAAATACAGTAGGTCTCCTTGTATCTATAGAGAATATTTACCCAGACTTACTGTGGATGGCAAAAAATGCAGACAATACCCAGTGCTATTGCAAAGCCAGGCGGGGCAGTGAGGGAAGGCGGCAACACAGCTGTCTGCCTGTCTTCCTGGCAGGGCTTGGCAAACAGCCTCCTTCCTGGGTGCCATATCCAGCAGCGGCTCAACTGCATGGAGCTTTGTGCCTCTCTCAGTCAAGAAAATATGTCTCCTTTTTCGGCTGAGAGAGATGTATGGCTCTGTGTAGCCAGGCTTCCTGTACCTCTCCTGGCCAAGGAAGGAGGTAGAGCCCTTCCTTGGCTGAGCTAGGTGCAGGAGGCCCAGCTGCATGAAGCCACACACCTCGTTTAGCTGGGGAGGGAGGGAGGGAGGGAGACTCCTTCCTCAGCTGACAAAGGTGTGCAGCTCCATGCAGCTGGACTTCCCATGCCTTTCTGGCCAAGGAAGGTTTTTCTCTGCTTCCTCAATCAAGAGAGTAACTTGGCACCTGGCAGCACAGCAACACATGTTTCTCTTGACCAGGAAGTGAGGGAAACTCCCTTCTCATTCAAGAGAGCCACTGAGGGCCTGGCTGCTCAGTCACACCCCTCTCTTGGTCAGGGAAGGAGATGGAAATGCCTGCCTACTTATGGATTGGCACCCAGGGAGGGGGCTGCTTTTGGGAGCTCAGTGTTAGCAGCCTGGTCCCCTGCTGTCCTTGCTTTCATTCATGGAGCATCCAGCATGGTGGCCGTGTGGGATTTGACAACCTGGTGCAAAGAAGATGAGGAAAAGGCCAGGGAGCACCGTAGCCCATGATGGCAGCCATGGCCCTGGAGTGGACCGTGGGTAAGTGAAACAGTGGATACTGGTTCAGTGGATGTGAGGGGCATCCTGTATACTTGATTGTTTACAGCAGAGTAGCGAGCAACATACATTTCAAGATCCAGAAAATATGTGTCATGGGAAAGTAAAACCAATGTTTCCAGCATTATTTTAACTATTCAAGTACAAGACAGAGGAATGTCACATTCAAAGAACTGGAACAACACTGAAATGGTGCATTCACCACATTTGAATCTATCATACTTTGATTCTAATACATTTGTCCATTCCTCTTCTTAAGTCGCCAAAACCTTATCATAATCATTATGCTTGGGATATTCAGGAAAAAGTACTTTAAAATGTGAAATGGCTACACCAGTTCACAGTACACAGAAGATAAGAAGTCACAACTGATTGGCCAAAGCCTAAGGGGTATTCTGCAGAATTCTACGTGGTGAAAGATATGGGGCAAAAGATTATCACTGTCTATCTTTTCTCATAATATATTTATACCCAACACATTTATCAGTTACGTAGATATCACATGGGGAAAACATATTAATGTAATTTCAGTATTCCACAGAAAGTTGCTATGAAGTTAAAAACTTAAATATAATATTAATTAAAAGAAAACTTTTACAAGCTATAGTGGCAGGAAACCATATGACACTTTTCAATTCAACAGAGATACACTTTTGAAATGCAACTTCAAACAAGTACTTTGTCACATGCCCTGAGTAGAATTTCCTCATACTATCTGCAGGAAACATACTCCATTAGAAGGCAATAAAGAAATAACTATTTAAGATAACTGTGTCACATGAATGCTTCATTCAATGCAATAGCCAATATAAGAGTTATTTTTATTCCTTTCTCTTGTAACTGAAACATAATATGGCTCCAGTAAACTATAATCAGGATGCCCCTTATTATCCTATGAATCCATGATTATCAACTAACCTTTTAAGAGACAGGATCAGGACAACAAATGAAGGCAACAGAATTTTATTTATAACTTATACATCTGCACAGAGAGAGAGAGAAAACGAGCAAGAGTTCGAGATGTGAAAGATGTATACAGACCAAGGACACTTACCTGAAATTGCCCAGATCAATGTTGATGATTTAACTTAAAATATAAATGAAAAAAAAAAGTCAGCATCCATAATCCTTAAAATTTATTTTGTTGATTTCAGATGCAAAACCAGCCAAAAAGAGCAACTTGCCAAACAAATTGACAGACAAATGCTAATGTTTGTATATCAGTCCTGAACCTACATGAAAACATTTGGGACATCAGTAAGCATAAATATCAAAATAGGTCAAAATAAGTTCATATATGTGCACCCTACAAATTAAAAAAAAAGTATCTAAAATATTTGTTCACTTTGTGCTTCCTGCTATCTTAGAAGAACTTAAAGCTTCCTTGGAGAAACTGAAAGCAACAAATGTAGTTTACAAATGTTTGTAAGAAAGCAATAAATTTGATGTTAACAAAGTTGGACTTGAGTAGAATGAAAAGTTTGACTGTGCAGCACAAAACTTCTCTAGCAGTTGCATTTAATATCTAAAATTTCTCTACATTTGAAGTAATGCTTAGTTCAGAAAAAATGGATGTTCCAGATATATATTAGACATAAATACATCCTTTTTTTTTCCATAAGAAATTGGCCAATTCATCTCAATGCTAGCTATGTATTTTAAGCTAATGTTTCCTTGTTGTATATGATGTGGCCATGTACAGTGGTCACTCTTCTCTGGTTGCATGTTAACATATGAATTCTGCATTTTAAAAATATTTGATATTTGCATATCTTTCTTTGTCACTCCTCTGCTTTTTCCTTTCTTCTGCCTCAAATTTCCTGTTTTTCTCATTTTCTTATCCAAATTCATTCTTCCAGATTCTCTCTCAGCTTCATTTGAGAAATGTTTTTCTCATCTTCTTCATCCTGAAATCTCCTTTCCTTTTCCCACCATTCCAATTTCATCCTCTCAGATTCTCTGTCAACTTCCAGTTCCAAGATTATAACTTTCTTTCATTCTCTTAAAATATCTGACTGAAGCGGATCAGTGGCTGATCCACTCTGTTGTTTTTTTTACTTATGTATGTCTCACTAAGGTTTGAATTTGATGCTTAATCAACATTATTTTTAATTCTACAGTTTTCCCTTCATTAGTCAAGTTTAGTTCCTTACACCTCACTATCAGTGCTTCTTTCTCTTCAGCCCACATTTCTGCCATTTCACCCCTTCACATTTTCAATGCAACTTCTCTGTTTGCTACTGTATATACTAATGTATAAATCTACACATTTTAGGAAAAAAGAAACCAAAAAACTTGGGTCAGCTTATCCTGGAGTCAATATAAGTACTGTACTTTAACTCTTATTAAAAAAAAAGAACTGTCCCCATCTCTGAGTAAAATGGCTACAGAGAAGAGCTTAGTCCATCTTGGGACAACCTAAAAGCAGCACCAATTCCCTCTATTTTCTCTGCCCCAGTGCCACTTCAGTCTTTTCAAATGCCTTGGCAGGAAAATGTCAGTGGTGGCGGCCGGGTGGTGGCGGCACCCTGAAGCAGCGCTGGCACTTTCCCCTCTCCACAGAACAACCTTTGACTTATCAAAGTCATATCAAAATCCACAATTTTGGCACCAAAACATGCTCTCAACTTATACATGAGGTCAACTTATACACAAATATATATATGGTAGCTTTTGGTTTGTAGGCTACCTCTTACTCCTTTTTCTGTTAAACACTTTAATTCATTTCACAATATCTGTGTTGCTATTGGACAATACATACAAAACCAAATTACCTAAATACTTAAAATAATATTTTACAAAAAGTCGACAACATCACAGTCTGTATTATATTCTTGTCACTTCAGACTTAAATGATAATCAATATGATTTGATCTTGTATAGCTGAAAGTATACTTTAAAGTTAGAAATAAAAAGATTAATCATCCATCTTCAATGGTCAGAAGATCTTAACAGCTTTGGTTTGCATAAACATGTTGTCTACATACACAAACTCTTTGGAAACATTTCTTTGGACATATGATCAGATGATGTATATACAAAGCCCACATTCTTATTCTATTTATTTCTCCTTCTTTCCCTTCCTTCCCTTTTTTCTTTTCCTCCCCCCTTCTGCATGTGTATTTTTTTTAAATCCAATCCAAATACGGTATATTTTTTAAAAAGAGAAGACAGGTATTTTGGTTACAACCATACATATGTATACAGCAGAACAAACAGAAAACCTCTTAATACAGGCATCTGAGCAGTAGAACAAACACAGATGCCCTTTTACTTAAAAATTGCATTTAGGTCAACAGAAGAAAGTTGGTCAGTCATGAATTAGTCTACCACAAAGTTGTTTATCCACAAGGATCTACAAATGTATTTCTCAATCTACATCTGACAAGTGGAACATGGACTCAAGGTGAACTCCCAGTTTCTTCCTACCAGAAGCCACTCTGAGGTACTGTAAGAGGGTGTTGGTGCCATTTTGGGAGAAATGTGGGATATAAATAAAATAAATTAGGCATCCTAAAAAGTGTGAAGAGTCAGATGGACTTTGGGAAATATGAGAACCAATGGCAGATAGTATAGTGAAGCTAGGATGACTGAGTGGAAGTGTATTGTTAACCAGTATTTTTTAAAACAAGCAAGAAGGTGGAGGGGAGGGGACAAAACATGAAACAAAGCTGAAGACAACTGTAATTAAAAAAAGAGAATTTCTATCTTCTCTGCTTTACTGCGGATGGCTTCTCACAGATTCCTCTTTCCATTTATAAGTTCCTATATAAAGCTGTTCAGGAGATGCATTTCACAATTGTAGATGACTCAAAACTGGCAGGAACAAAAGTACAGATGTTAACAGTTCCATTCCCCATACAGGGCTAGTGGTGCAGAATGCCTCTTTTAAAAACTCAACAACGAATGTCAGCTAAAAAACATTATAAAGTTTGATCAAGGAGCAGCCCAAAAATCAAACTCTTGTTTGCAAATTATTTTAGCACCCACAAAGCAATTAGAACTTGTTTGAGCAAGCATAATGCTATAAAAAGCATGGCATTTTTTTTTTCTTAAAACATATGGTCATTAGCTGCACTAGTAACAAGCTATTGAAAAGAATGTCCAGTTTAAAAAGCAGAAACACAGATTTTATTAGTTTAGATGAACTTCGCTAAATTATATTTACAATGTCTCAAGTTATTATCTGACTTGATCCCTCTTGATATTTGTGGTCTTCCATGAAATCCTGAACTTGATGGAATATTTGGCAAGCTAATAGAAGCTTCTCCCAGGTGATAGGCCATTTGTCTGCAGCAATGTTAAATGTTTTACTTTTTTAAACCTTTGTGGTAATGCCTAACAACCATGAAAGTGATAAATTACAAATTGGGAAGGGCGATGCCTATATCACTGCTACATCGGCATTATTTTTACTCTTTCATGGCTGAAAAAGCAGGTGGTAGTTACTGTCCATTTTTCTAGCTAGCTATTCTGCATATTCTACCTGCATCACTGCTTTTGATATGGAAGAGTGTGATAGATATAAATAAAGCGGGGGGAAGGAA
Organism: Ctenosaura bakeri; assembly: GCA_948474755.1. Classification (NCBI taxonomy): domain Eukaryota; kingdom Metazoa; phylum Chordata; class Lepidosauria; order Squamata; family Iguanidae; genus Ctenosaura; species Ctenosaura bakeri. The sequence goes on from CAOLHI010002032.1 coordinate 13,314, forward strand.
GACTAAAGGTAAAAAGAGAGAGGAAAGCAGGGGGAATGTGTTAAGATCTTGGTATAAAAGGAGTAGATAGAGGTGATAGGGTACAGATAACTATTGACATTGGCAACAAAGAAGCAGTCAAAGGAGGAACAATGTGCATTTCTGGGTCGATGACTTATGTCCCACATGCTGGGATTACTAAAAACAAGGAATTATATATTTCATATTACTATTTTCAGCCAAAGCACATTTTTTTCTAAAAAAAATCATGTTCTACTGATTTTAATTATGTTTAAAGTAATACAATTTAGATTTTTGTTTAAGTAACAAGTAGTAACTGACAAAATTCAAACAGCAATAGGGCAAAAAAGGAAAATGCTTTTAAGCAAAGTTAGACAAAGGTACTCAGTTAAAAAGGTACTAAGACAAAGGACAGTAAAATTAAAACTCTATTAACGGAAATAAAGTAACTTCTCTTGGGACCAAGATTGTCTCTGTCATTTGTGAAACAATAGGCCCCTTCCCCATGCCTTGACAGAGTCTTCACAAACTGCGCTTCCATTGTACAGACTGAGTTACAAATCCTAATCAGGAGCCTTTTTCCAGCTGTCATATCTCTTTATAAGCAAATGTGCTTTCACCACTACTGGCATCTGTACTGAATATATGATGCGAAGGCATGGAAATAATTATTATGCTTGTGCATTCTGTGTGGCCCCGGCCGGCTGGCTTCATTCAGATGCATTATATTAATAGTTTATTGTTACAAGAAGAAGCTACAGCGAGCCCTGAGTTTCACCCTTTCCTTGCTCCTCCTCTTGTGACCTTTAAGAAGCTTTTGCTTCCAGTTTTTATTAGCCATAGGCTGTCATTATGCTACACAAATCATTCAGAACATGTGGTTTTCTTATAATGATAAACTCTATAGACTATAGGGTCCTTCTTGGCTAATGGAAGTCTCAGTGAGCTGAAGCATTAAGAAAACTGAATTCAGTAATGGCTTTTTTGGTCTTCTTTTGTTGTTTGTGCTGGAATCTTGCACATCACTTGAAATGAGTAGCTATGAGCTACTGCTGAAGAATAACTGAATAGTGCTCTGATGGAATGGGAACAATTATTAATCAATCTACCGTTTTTTACTATTAATGAGGGAACTAGTACCAAAGCCAAAAGAAAAATATGCTATAGATCTGTTTTGTGGGGTAGGGAGTATACTCGTTTTATGTAACACGACAAACTAATAAAGATTTCCCTGTCAGTGTATTTGTTATTTTTTTCTTCCTTTAGCTGGAGAGATGTTTTTGGAGAAACAGTCCATTCTTTAAGGACCAAAATAGAAAATGAAAATAAAAAAACTAAACCACTTTACAGAACATTTCCAAACATTCTGAATTTAGCACATGAAGTAAAGTACAACATATCAAGCACACTTCATCCTAGAAATGTTTGGGTATAATGAAACAACATCTACTGGACTTGTTGCATTTCTACTTCTGATTACATATAAGCACATGTATGACAATGGAATAGTCTATGATAGGTTCACCTTAGGGTTGCCATAAATTGGAAATGATGTGAAAGTACACAAAAAGAAGAATGTTTATATATAGTAAAATATCTGTTTAGAATGCTAGCAAAAATGTTTTTTGTGAGCACTACAGCAGAGTGGCACCAGTGCTGTGAGATAGTACACATATACTACACATTATTTAGCATTAGGTTTTCTCATTCCGCAGCCATCTGAAATTTCCAAGCACACATATACAAGCACACATGCAATCACCTTAGTAAAAATCACAAGGTTATTAACTTTTTTTAGTTGTACCTACTGACAAAATATTGTGCACAATGGACTCTACCAGAAAAATCTCTAGCTATCTAGGATCAAGCCTGTAGTTCCACAGCTACTGAATTTTTACAAGTAAACATGTTCTAGAAATCATTCAATGATGAGACTTTAGGACTAAATGTCAGATTATCTCATGCTGTCTCAAGTTCCACAATGCCAGGAAATTAAAACAAACCCTGGTGCTATCCCACAATCAAGAATAGTGTTGTGCAATGTTGCAAGTTCTATTTGCTTAGACGTTACGCTCCCTGTGTCCACATTCTACCTTGGTCTCTATGGGAAAAAAAATCAGATTGAAAGGATAAAGGATAAACCAACAAAGACAGCCCACATGGACCTCATTCTCCTTTGCTATACTCACCCATGAAGGTAACTCATCCTGGAAGATCTAATTCAGTGCTGCTCTGAATGCAATCACAGACAGCTGAATCTTAAAGTTTTTACCTGTTTCACTTCAATAATGTTACAATATGGCTAATTCTGACTAGATACCTGGCACATTGGTTACGTGATCCTTCACTGTTTAAGCTTAAGTTCAAATAGTTGGCATGAATCACTACCAATGCCATTTTTTTTAACATTGTGCTGGGGCAACTAAAAGCTATGAAAGACTTCTTTAAAATATCTCTATTTGTAAATATAAACCAAAATCATTGCTATAGCACAGATATATTAAACATACCCCACCTCCGTGACTTCCTGTCATGTTCCTAAGCCCAATCCAACCACTTAAAAGACAAGTATTTTATCCAGTCACCCCAGAACTCTGTCAGTTAAAAGCTCTGGTTGTAAGGAACTATCACCTAAAGTGAACACATTAACATTTGTTAGCAGTTTAGGGGCATACACCCATACACAGAGGTTCCTTTTTGCATGCCACATAGTTCTGCTCTGATTGCCATGGCAAGAAAACTTAGATTCAAATGGCATTTTTTCATGTCATTCTCTAGTATCTAGACCAGATGTTTCTTCAAGTAATGAATCCTACTCTTTTGTCTAAGATACAGCTATATGGGTCTGATCTCCTAGCTCCTTAACATCTAATTCCTGGACAGTTCAAGTCCAGTTGTTCCACTGGCAAATTCATGCCAGCTATTCTTTCACTCAGAGGAAGAAACTGGCAAAACAACCTCTGAGTATTTCTTTCCTAAGAAAATCCTACATGATTCACAGGGTCCCCTTAAGCCAACACACACACACATACACCTCTCTTATTCCTCTTTCCCCAGTTTTCTTTTCATACAACAGGAATTATTATTAATTTTTTTTTGGTCTACATTGGTTTCCAATGGTTTCCACTGGTTTGGTCTTCAATTGGTTTCCCTCCCCTTCACAGTAGGCGCTGAGGGAAAAAATGTACAAAAATATCTATTGAATTTTGCCACTCAGGTACGTTTGTATCCCATATAATGCAATGTATTGGTACAAAAAAAATGCCCCATGCCATTTTGTGTGACAAAGCATGATGCTGAGAAGTTGATAGAAGTGTTCAAAAGTAGGAGGGCAGAAGGTGATCCTGCCAGGAAGAACCAAGCAGAGTTATTGATACCATAAGAGAAAGTAACAGAAAGCTCTAGTTTAAGCATCTACAGAAAGTTCTCTGCAGAGCAGCTAAAGATGTCATTCAGGAATACTCAGAGCCAAAGAAGGATGCAAAAGGAAAATGCTACAAGCATTTGAACTGCTCTTCACTGAAAACAGCCATTAATGTGAAACAAATAGAGAGGGAGAGTATATATTTAGAGCATGGAATGAGAAGAACTCTATCAAAGCTGAAGAACAGAAGCCCCTTGAAGTCACCAAACTGAAATTATATGGCCTACCATCGCTGATGAGGGTGTACCATGGAGAACTACAGCATTCAGGCCATTTCTGCATGACAGGGCTGTGCCACTTCTTGGACAGGATTGCAGAGGTTGGCAGGTTGTGCTTTCACATGACATCATTGCCAGCCCACTGCCAGCCCCTCCCCAAGTGTCATGTTCATGCAGTTTTCACAAAACGGAAAAAAATCTGTTTAGTGCTTGTGATTGCATGGTGCTCCCGTTGCTCCCGACCATGCGGAAGCCATGAAAGCACAATGGCAACACTTCCTTCTGTAGCTCAGCAATGGAAAGTGCTGCAAAGGAAGAAGGGGCACCATTATGCTCCCTTCCACATGGAGCGAGCAGGTGAGAAGGAGAGCATTGCTGATGTGCTCCCTTCCAGAACTGGAATTGCAGCACAATGACGCAGAAGAGCAGAATCACGCAGAAATGGCATCACTCTCAAAGTGTGACTACTCCACTATGATAAGCCTGAAAAATTTTTAGGTACTCAGAAGTTAGTCGAAGTATGACAACAGGGACATAAGAGTAATTCCTGAAATAACTGATAAAGTGGTTCTTCTTCGGGACAAGCAGACTATTCTGAGCAGCTGCAAACAGGGCAAGGATTTTTTTCCTTACATTTTGTAAATAGTAGTGTAATGAGTTTATTATGAATTTTCAGACACATTTGTTAGCATCATCAATTAGGGATATTTTGGTGTCTGAATCAAGTGGTGAAAGTTCAAAAGAATTTAGAATGGAAAATATTGCACCATTTTGTTATCTTAGCTTGTCATATCATTCCAACCAGTGGATGACAGCAACAGACACACAGTTTTCCAAAAACGATGTAGCAGGTATACTTTTATATACAACTATGTACAATATATCAGACTATGTACTATTATTTATATAGGACTATGTACTATTTATATAGAAGCATGTACACTATCTCACTTCATTACAGTTACTGTCCTTGGATTTTATCAGTTATTTCTTTGGGAAAGTTCACTTTATTTCTGCTTGGCAGAAATATGTGTCCTATCTCAGTCCCAGCACAGCTGATAAAACAAACAAAACAAACTGAATAACTCCCAGCTCATTACTTACTTCCAGGAAGTAAGCTCAGAGTCATAAATAAAGTCCCCAGGGTTCCAAGTCAAGGAGTGTCCAAGGTCAGTCAGAGCATTCATCAAGGTATCCAGCAGGGTAGAAGGTCAGATAAGTTCTGACAACTCCTGGAGGCGAAGGACATCAGCTATAGAGGTCTGAAGCCTAGCGCAGCTGTGACTTGATTAATTATTGCCGGTTATAAGTTCTGAGAGAACAATGCCAGCTTTCTCTTTGCTGTCTGTGCTCTGCAAAGCTGGATACAGGTAAGTGCCCTTCTATATCTGAAGGGGCAGGACTCTCTGCTGGAGCTATCACTGCCCTCTGTTCTGTTTGTGCCACTGTAACCTCTTTCTGTACAGCAAGTCCTGGCATGCCCCCTGTCTCAGCTTCTGGCATGCCCCCTGTCTCAGCCTCTCAGTCACAGTCCATTTTGTAGAGGAAGGGCATGACAATATGGATGATAAGGACACAATTTTCTTTGGTGTACTACTGTTGATGGTTTCTGTTGTTCTTAGGAGTTGGTTTTTCATTGTTGTTGCATTCTAGACCTCATATTTCCTTTTTTAACAAAGCATAACATTAAAAAAACTGTAATTATTTTCTGAATACATTGTACTTTTAAAAGTCAAATATTATAATTTTATGTCAAAACAAGTTATATATAATGAATTTTAAGTTCTGAAAGGAATAAAACAACTTTTAATCTGTAAAGAGTGCTAATACTGCATTTTTATATTTAACTAAGGCGTGTCTGAAACTAGAAACTTCAAACTAGAGTTTGAATTTGGTTTGAAACAAACTATAGTCTGAATCAAAGATTAATCAGAGTTTGCTGGTTCTGATGACATGATAAACTGCAATTAAACAAAAACAAAAACAAAAGCAAAACCTTCCTTGCAGCCATGCAAGGGGGAAGGGGCATACAATGATGTGGCTTACTACATCTTACCCCTATTAAACTAGACTATGGTTCTGTACAGACATTTACTTACTTACTTACTTACTTATTTATTTTGTACAGACAAGAGATTCATGTAGGTGTTTGACGAGGAATGCTGGGAGCTGTAATTCAACAACATCTGAGGAGGGACACACAATTCCAACCATGTCATAGGCTGTCTCTATCTGTAGCTACAGAAGTACAAAACAGTTGTCAACCCCCCAGCTTTAGTCTGTCCAAATTATATCTGTTCAGCCACATTTCTAATTAGTTTTTTCAGCAACTTAGTCTTTTCCTTTAAAATTAGCTCTTGCTTCCTATTTATCTGAAACACTAAAGCACTTTCCAAGGTAATTTTAGTTCAGATTGCTGCTCTGAACTGAGACATGCAGCATTTGCAAGATGTTATATGGCATAGTTTAGATTTTTTTTCAAAGAAAGCTAGGACCACTCCAGACAAGAGGAACGTGATAAAATGTCTGTCTGTTACTTGTACTGCCATATGGTTTGTATATACAGAACTCTTCCTTGTGTATATAATTTCTATCTATAGAATTTTCTTCTCAGAACTGTTTGTACAATGAAGTTTATTTTAAAGTTTTGGGACTTTTTAAAAACAAAAAAATCCTAGATCTACCAGCAGCAAAATCAACTTTCTTGTTCATGTTGAGTGGAAATGAAAGGTCTTTACTTCAATATGACATGTATTTCTTTCAATGTAGACAAATTAGAGAGCACATTTTTCTACACAATTAATGAATGGTTACAGCACTGACCCCCAAATAACTCTAGCTTGCAACATGTCTCCTACCACCTTAACAAACAGAGAAAGGATTGGGGAGGTCATCATTGTTAAAGCCAGACTTTCCTGACACTGAAGTTATCAGACATACTGTCCTAATATAGAGGACCTTTTTTGTGGCCTCTTAGGTATCTGGGGACTTCTTACTTTGCATCTTCCTTCTACCTTATTATATGTTATTTAGCCAACTCAATGAAACAAAACCACACTATTGGAAAGCACAAAAAAAAATCTTGATATTACAAGCATACATGAATGAAGACAACTATTTTACAAGAATTAGACTCAGATTTTACTTAGTTTTTTACAGCTTCCCCTATTAATTTGTTGCTTTGCATGTTGGTCCCTGCTTGTTCAAAGCTGCTTCCTCCCTCAGGAGGAAAGGACACTTTCTGTGTCCTTTGTAATAAAAAAAAAAAAAACTTCAGTATCAATATGATTTAATGACATCACTTCATCATGAAATCAATCCAATCTGTACAAGTGATACAGATCTCTGTGGATATTGTACTAGGATCGAGGTCAGGGACAGCTCGTCCTGTTAGGACATGGCAGAGAAATCAGGAGCACTTCAAACTGTTGCGTACAGGCAAGATGTCATTTGCTAGGGACATACCTGTGCTAATAGTACCAAAATGCCATCCTAGTAATTCAGGAGCATTTATCATATCCCAAGGAAACTGCTTCACACCTAAAGAGAATAACATCTATCCACTGCTGAGCAATTCATGAATCACCTTCTTTTTTTCTTTTAAATCTCTGTATTTACATAAATGCCAAGTACAGTTCTAGTGGCAAGAAAAAATCTTTTTCCCTTGTATTTTTATACCAGGCATATCACATGATTATGCAATTAGTAAATATTTTCTTTCCATTGTATAATAAACATTCCATGACAACATTATGATGTTCATCACAATTCTATTATTTACAGTAAAAGAAATTAATTCAACTTATAAGAAGAAGAATTATTATTTTATTCAGGAATGAGATAGAAGAAAGTACTGAGGAATCCAAAATTTTGAGAAAAGTCACACTGGTAGCTCCTCTTCCTTTGGTTTCAGGTGTGATTAGAAGATTAAATACAAAATACTTGCTGTAAAATTAACATATTTAAAGTACAGGGACCAAAGAAGCCTTTTTATTCCCCGTAAGTCAAGACGCTGCCGATTTAAGTTTTGAACTACTCTTACATGGTAGTTGGTTAAACCATGATTTGAAGAGATTAGTGTTAGGATTATTAAAATTTGTTCTTAAAATTCTATAATTTGTTCCTCAACAACAAAGAAGCCCCTTATGCAGATACCTCTCCCTGCTGCATTGGTCTCAGAAGATAAGAGCTTCCTAACTTATGCAAGAACTCATCAACAAAGATAGCACACATATGCTATCCCTGCAGAAAACATCACTCCCAAACAGTGTTTATCTCTACCAATTTCACAAACACTGACCTTTGAATCTGAGGACTCTGTGTAAAGCTGGAGTAAAGACAATTTGTCTTATGAATTCTTGCCTGTGCATGCATATACCTGCATGTAGCGGAATCTCAGTCCACCTAAATACATTTTATGATGCTGGTGTGTTCAAAAGTTCATGTCAGCACCAAAATACATAGCAGGTAGAATAAGAATATTGGCTTTTCCACTATAATATGGATTTTCTGTTCACGGAAAACGTATTGTTCATCTAATTTGCTACAAAACAAATTTGTGTGAGAGAGAGTGCAAGCCACATGGAGATGGTTTTCAAAGGCAAATTTTCTCTTAGTATTCATGGAAAACAAATTAGATAATTCATTTCTTAAAAACTTAAAGGCAGAGTTGGCACATGAAAAGAAGCTGATAAAATAAGTATGGTTACAATCACTACTCAACCATCTCTAAGACTTCATAGCTCCTTATCTGTGTACTTTCTTCTCTGGATTGTCTGTTAACATATGATTTATATTGACATTCACATATAGTTGGCAATTAACTGGAACAGTTAAGAGAGTTTATGCATACTACTGTTTTAAGGCTTCACTCCTATGCATATTTATTTTGAAAATAAACCTCACATAACTCAATTTACTTTAGAGTAAATGAACTGGACTTCAGTACTGGATCCTATCCAATTTCTTCAGCACTAATCTGGAATGATATCTGCTATCAGACAAGGATAACTGTTCCCAAATAAAACAACATCTAAATGTGAAGGTTTTTCCAGAAACAAGCAAAAGTATTGCATGAAATTCCATTCTGGCTATATAAAGCAGTCCTGTACCAGCCATAGCAAAGCAACATCCAACACCAAAATGTATAACTTCTAACTACCTTACTTTTCACTTGAAATGTGTAGCAAGTTCAAAAGCAAAGTGATTTCCATTATTGTAGCAGTGACAGAATTCATCTGGTACGTTAATCTTAACATTCTTCTGAAGTGACTCAGGGATGTAGAAGAAAACATTCCCACTATCTGATCAGAAGCACGTCATGTTTCCCACACAAAAATGGCTGACAAAAAGTACTAGATAGTTGCACAACCTCACCATTTTCATGCTTGCTTTGTTAAGACAACCTCCAGCTGTTGGTTTCTGTGTTCTTAAAGATCCATTTGTCCCTTTTATCCCTTTCATCATCCTCTCACTCACAATAAAAACTAGTTTTCCTGGAAAAAATAGTGTAAACCCAAGCTTTAAATAAATTCATAATTGTAGTAGGCAAAGCAAAGTGGAGATATATTTTTATATATCCTTATGTACAACACACACACAGACACATGCATACACACGTATTAACCTTGCTAGTACTGGAGATTGCTGTGGGTAAGCAAGAATAAAATGCAAACCGGCACATATAAAAACATTATTTTAGAAACATGGTTGCCCCACCCCACTGAATTTCCCCCAAAGCCTCTCTCTCTCAAGCAATGGCCAGGGCCAGGGCCAGGCCTGCTCAAGAAAATGTCTTTGTAAACTCCTTTCTGTCTCAGCACTCTCAAAAGCAAAGCTTGAGAGGAAGAAGGCTGAAAAGACGAAATAATCTTCCCCAGACACCCTCCTCCCACTTGTGCTGAACTAGAACTTCCATCTACCCTGGATCAGTGTGGACTTTCACAGCCTGCTGCCATTGAGACATATTAAAACTGCAAGTCCATGGCCAAATATGCTGGGAACAGTGGGAACTGTGATCCAGCAGATCTCGAGAGCACCAGGCTGGGAGAGATTGAGCTACAGAGTCAGGAGGCATGTAAGCTTGGCCAGTGTGGAGATTTAAGCCCCATGAATTTTCTCTAAGGTTCCTATCTTCTTTGCTGAATCTGAATATAAAGCACTCAAAGAAGTGTGCATTAAAGCAACAAATGTTTTAGGCACATTCAGGGAGTAAAATGACAGTCAGTTCAAAACTACACACTGAAATTTCCCATGTCATATAAATGACTGTATTCTTATGAAACATTGTTGATGCTGTCCAGAATGCAGAATCAGGGCAGATGGCATGACGGCACTTATTTATTTATTATATTCACTTACATCCCACCTTTTCCCAAAAACCGGGACTCAAGGATACTGACATGACTTAAAACAAAAACAGACAAAAGAACAAGAACATAAACACATATAAATAGTCTTAAAATATAACTACACAATTTATAGAATTAAAATTAGTTGAAATAAAAGCCTGTCAGAAAATAAAAAGTTTTCACTTTACTGACAGAAAATGGCAAGGAGGGAGCCATACTAGTCTCCCTAATCTGGAAGCAGACACTAAGAAGACCTTCATGTTCCTACTACATGTGGCCGTGAAGATGGAGCTCATTTTCCTTGTGCTGAAATGTGATCATTGAGAAATGAGAGACAGGAATCAGTAAGCTTGGGTAACTCCAAGCATGCCTCCCTCTGTTTCTCTCTCTCAGTCTCTCTTAAAGAAAACTGGCAAGGAGAGCAAACAAAAAATGGTGTCAAAACAACCCAATGAACAATTGAAAATACTGGGCATGTTCTTACAGTCACAGAGTGCTGAGGGTCAGCTGGGAAAGAATAAAAGAAAATGGGGAGAGGGGAAGATGCAGTGGAATGTTCTAGTTGAACATCTCACAGTACTTTAAAAGTTGTAAACTCTTTTCTGGTCATTCTGTCTCAAAAGGAAAGGTTGAGAAGAAGAAAGCTGAAAAGCTGAAATAATCTTCCCAAAGCACCCCTAACCAGGCTGATACTCTCCAGCGGGTGGGTGGGTGGGTGGGTGAGCTGTTAGGGCAAAAGGATACACTGTGACATTGTAGACCAAAATACTTAGTTGTAGAGAAAAGAACAGGAAAAATAGTTTGCATCAAATTGTATTTATAGCTGAAAGAATTATATCCCTGCATCCAGTTTTTCTGTCATAGGCCATACACTGGGCTACCACTGTACCAAGTTTGGAAATTTCAATTAGTTCAAAACATGGTACATGGCAAAGATTATTGGCACATGTAGGAGTGATAATATTACAGTAATATTAAAATCACTCCACTGGTTGCCAATTAGTTTCTGAGCAAAGGATAAAGTGTTGATTTTTACCTTTAAATCCTACATGATTTGGGTGCAGGTTACCTTCAACCAGTGGTTCTCAAGCCTCCGGTCCTGCAGATATTGTGGACTTCTGCTACTAGAATTCCTTACTGTTGGCCAACCTGGCTAGGACTTCTGGGGTTGAAGTCCAAAACCCAGGAAGACCAAAGGTTGGGAACAACTGACCTACAGGATTGCCTCCTCCTGTATAATCGACGCTGTACATTCGGGTTCTCTGGGAGACGTTTACTTCAGTCAACCAGCGCTAGGCTGGCAACTGTCATCCAGAGGACTTTTTCTTCAACCACCTCTAGACTTTGAAATGACCTGTTGGAAGAAATTTGACAGCTGGCATGTTATCTGAGTTTAAAACAATCCAGTGTCTTCTGGCAAGCCTACACAGATGCTTTTAAATTATAAAATTTTAAAGTATGAACTGACTGTTTTAAATATGTATTAGTTTTATATGCTCTTTAAACACGTGCTATGTGTTTTCAACTGATGTTATGTATCTAATTTGTTGACATATTTTTATTTGTTGTTCCTTGCCTGGATCCCTAGGGAGACGCAGGTGAGAAATCATTGTCGTTGTCATCATCATCATTGTCATCATCACTACCACCACTACCATCACGTCAGTGCCCACCTTAAAAATGCTTTTAACTGAATCTAAAAAGGAGACATAATTGTTTCTGAAGCCAGTCATGAGATGTGACACTCAAAGGAGAATGTATGATATGAACCACTCAAACTCATTTTGACTCAATATGTACAATTATTGGCTCACTGATGAATCTGACCTGAAGAAAACAAAGGGGATTAAGTTAGATTTCTTCACATGGAGATTTAGTTTTTTTAAAAAAGGCAATAATCATTTAAGATTATTTGGAATTTGGCCTCCTTATAGTCTTGGCAAATTCCATTCCAAGCAACAATACTGATAAAAGACACAATTCATTTATTTAACTGACCTATAATAATCTAATGCCACTCCAAAAAAAACAGGCTTTTCCAACCTAGTGTGCTCCAGATGTTTAGGATTACCTCACTCCTTATAAGGAGGTAATAATGGAAAGTGCAGAACAACATATCTAGAGGGCACTAGGTTGGGGAAGGTTGTAATAAAGAACTTCTACTGTAAAAAGGTTTACTATTTGAATCTTTCGTTTCTTGGTAACAAATTCCTCTTTCAGGAAAACTTCACTGCATGTTTACATGGACCATTGCTTGTGCCAGTCACATTTATCAACATAAGTACATGAAAGGAATTTTGTATCAATATAGTGCAAAGCAAAATTTAGTTTTGATTAGAAGGAGAACTACTGTACAATGAAACCAAATAGAGCCACTAGTTTTTAACTAGCAAAGTTTGGCTCCTAGGGAATTAAACAGTGTTACACCTTAGTCACTATGTTTCTAAAAATGACTAAGCCTATTAACATAAAAATATCTGCTGAAATCAAGCTAAGTTATTAAGCTTTATACTGGATTCATGTACAGGATTTTTACACACTTTAGCTCTATATACAGGATGTATCAAAGAGTTTAATTATGGAAATACTGGTAATAATATAACACAGAACTTTATTTAAAAAAAAACCCTGAAGGCAATAAGGAAGAATAAAGATTCAAGATTTCTTTTACACACATCAGTACCCTAATCACATAAAATAAAACATTTCACTTATTATACAAAATTTGGTGTCTTTACTTTTTGCTATATGCCTTGATCTTGTAGTGCCAGTGTAAATATTACAAAGTGTTTACAGGTGATATAATCTTTGTTCTTTTGCCTTTTCTCTTGTGCATTTTTGCCCTGGGGTCACTTTTGAGAATAGTTGAAATTCCTAAGCAATAGGGATGGGACGAATCCAGAATTTTCTGAATCTAAATCTGCATCTGAATCCCTGGAAGGTTCTGGGAATCCATGAATCTCACAAATCTCGAATCTTTCAAATCCTTTTTTTAAAAAAGGGTTTTAAAAGCAAGGCAAAGAAGGATAATCTTGGGCAAGACATCCTCTCTCAGCTTTAGCAAAAGCCTAAGCAAAGGCAAACCTCCCTCTGAAGAAATCTAGCCAGGACAATTCGCCATAGTTTTGCCTCAGGATCTGCCCAGATTGAAAATGAATGAAGGTCCTTTGTGCATAGGCAGGAAAATGTGGATTAATCCCACATTTTCCTGCCTGTGTAAACAGGGCCACACACTACAGTACAGAGATAATCCAGGTCAAAACTGGATTTTCTTTGCATAGCTCCTTCTGGCATCCTGGTGGCACAGTGGTTACATGCCAGTACTGAGCCAGAAGGTTGCGAGTTTGATCCTGCCGGGGTCCAGGTTGACTCAGCTTTCCATCCTTCCTTAGGTTGGTAAAATGAGTATCCAGCTTGTTGGGGGCAATTAGCTAACATGTTGTAAACCGCTTAGAGAGCACTTAGCTGATAAGCAGTATGGAAATACACATGCTATTGCTAGTTTGATGATGCACCAGCACACTTTGGCAGAGAAGGTTGTGACACCTTGTGAAACTACAAACCCCAGAATTGTATATGAAAGAACTCTGCAAGGGAGCTACACAAAGGAATCTTTCAGCTGTTCTTGAAATCTCAAGAAGACTGTACCTTCCAGCCAATCAGGCCTTTGGCAGGTCCTGGAGGCACCAATTTTTAAAAACAATTTTTCCTTTCTGCTACATGTAGTTTGTCATGTGGCTCATGAGAAACCATGACAAACATTTCACTTCTCATCCTATTCTAGCTATAAGTTTATAACCAGGCACTGGTCTTGTGGAAGGAGGTACCTTGGCCTATATGTGGCAATCACTGGATGAGACTGCCCTCTGCCCCACTACTTCTGATAGGCGTCAGACCCACTGACCCCAGTATTTATACATGCCATTGATTTTCAGCATAGAAAATAGTGCTGAACTTAAATATTAAATGTTAAATTTAAATATATTAGAATACAGTCTCAGATGTGATTTCTGAAATTGTTAGCAAAGGCCATTATTGTCATGAGCCAGGCTGAGCAGGAGGCTGAACAGGCTGCCGAGTCAGACGGGGACTCTGAGTTGGACGTGGGGAAGGCCTTGGAGGGAGAGGGGGCTCCTGCAGAGGCAAGGGAGGGGCCTGCCAGCAAGTCCCCAGCTGACCCAGGGCCAATACCTACAGCAGAGGAGTCCAATGCTTCCGGCTCGACAGAAGCGGCTGCTTCTGATTCCAGCCCAGAGCTTGCAGCAGACTTTCCCCCACATTCCTCCAGAGGCGGCTGGAGAAGGTGGGGGTTTGTAAATCAAAACGCCTGCTAGAGAAGTGGCTCAGATCAGAGGGCCTTCAGCTGCGGGCCAGGTCAACGGACACTTGATCAGCCCCAGCTGGGCTAAAAACTATTTAAGGCAGACGCTGGGGGGAGTTCAGTACAGGGCAACAATGTCATACTTCCGTGACTCTGCTTCCTATCCAAGAGCTGGATATTTCTGAGTTCTTCTGCCTTCGTTCAGTTTGGGTGACGTAACCTCCTTTTACTTTATGGCCTTATTTATTGCCTGTGTTTGCTTTGGGTGCTGTAAACCCTTGATTAGTTTACGGTCTGCTCATTAAAAGGCCAACAAAACTCCAGTTGCCGCCTCTGTGTTGCTTGGCCTCCGCCTGACATTGACAACTATTACTCCAAGGGAAAAGCTCACCTACTTGCCAGCTCCCCTCATGTGTTTAGTTTCCTAGATTTTCAGGTGTCCCAGTCTCCAACAAACTATTTGGTTGGTGGATTGGAAAGATTTGGTTTGCCTATTTTAACACAGGGATTCAGATTTGTAAATCTCAAATCCTTGCTGAGGATTCGCAGATTCGCTTTGGCCCATCCCTATTTAGCAGTATACCTACTCCTTAAGCTAATGAACCCAAACTAGCAATATGTACAGTTAATGGACTTCATGAACATTTTTCCCTGATCATTTTGGCGTGCAGCACTGCTGCTGATTTCTGAGAACTACACAACAATTTATTGCTGACCATGGGAACCACTCCAATGATAATCTTCAAAGGGTTCTCTGTGGAAAACATGTAAAGACCTCACTCCACTCATATACTTGTGTTTGTAGGGGGCACTCCAATCCCTTCCACTCAATATAAATATTTTACAGTTTACTTTATATGTTCCCAGAACTGGAATGATCATCTTCCCTGTCAGCTTCTCCACCAAACAAACAGAAATGAAGCAATAAATCTATCTGGTGGCATAGTGGTTAAATGCCAGTACTGCAGTCACAACGTTGCGAGTTCGATCCTGCAGAGCTTCAGGTTGACTCAGCCTTCCATCCTTCCGTAGGTAGGTAAAATGAGTACCCAGCTTGTTGGGGGCAATTAGCTAAATACTGCCTAGGGAGTGCTTCACACTGATAAGTGGTATAGAAATGTAACTGCTAACTTTCTTCTTTTAGGTCTCCACGAATGACTATCTGCTGGAGTGTGCATATATTATGAAGAACAGCTTTGAAAATTTTATATTTTCTATAATATGCATTGTAATCATTGTGATCTCTGGTTAAAAGATAGCAGGAAAGATTTCTGGTGGAGATTTTGGAAAAAGCCTACATTCAGTTCAGATTTAATATTGGGCTAAATCAAGGGTAAGGAACTGTTGGGTGTTAGGATCTGTGCTGGCCACTGACAGAAACTTGAAGGGCTTCATGCTCACTGCTCCCTTACTCCTGGAAAAAAAGTCTTTTTTTTTTTTAACATCAACTCAACAGGGGGAAGGGATTCACCAGGAGAGGCCTCTTTTACTAATGGGAACATATCTGGAAGCACCTGGAAGAGCCACCTTCTGTTGAAAAAAGGGCTGAAATGGCCTGGAAGAAAATATTGAAAAAGTGTCCCCATGCTCCTGGGCCCTTTTTACATACATGAATACTGACTAAAATTATCTTCAAAATCCCAAACTAGGCTTGGAATTTAAGCTACTAGAAATTATTCTCCAATTAAATACAATTTTCATACAATTTTTGATCAGTTTTCAATACTGTGTATTAAACATCAAAAAGACACTAAAGCTACTTTTAACACAAATAGTGAAATGCCTGATGAACTCTTATTTGGAACAGTTTAAGAAAACAATTTCATCAATCATTCAAAATAGCAGCATTTTTTTCATCGGGGACTATTGCTTCACAACCAAAATGTGCCAAGCATTTGGCTACACTTACACTATACCTGGAACAGTCCAATAAAATGAATTGCTAGCATTTTTTGAATGCTCCAACATGAACTGAAGACACAAAAACTCAGTCAACAAGAAAGAAAAAAATACAGTGTGTTACATGCACAGTTGTGCTGTCCCATATATTAATATGTGTAGTATGCCAAGAAACAATTATATCTCTTCTGCTAACAAATTGGAATTTTTGAATATATCTTAACTTAAACTACTCATTTTTCTAATCTTCCTTTGTTTTGTTTTGTATGCCTCAGAACAGTTACATGAAGATCCTGAAGATCTCTGATTCAGGAAGATTAAAATGTTATGCCACCAGTTTGGAGAGTAATGTAATTTGTAGTACCAAATTTGTGTCTATTTATTCTTTTTCTATGATACTATCCTGTTTGTTTAATGTATGGTGCAGAACAGCTTTCTTCAGTGAAGACGGCACATACTACACTGGATTATGGAGCCCATATTGGTAGAAAAGCAAGATACAAATAAAATAAATAAATAAATAAATGTGCCTCTGACGCTGTGGATGAAATTGGGATCTGTAACGCTGCTGTCAGTAGATATGGGGAACAGAGTTGGCAACTGGATTTGCAGCAGTATGGTGTCCATCCACCTTAGGTATTTTGTTGTAGGTGAATAATTATGTTTAATACTAGGCGCTTACCATATGCAGGTAAGGGCTTGACACCTACAGCCTGAGAGAGAGGACAGTATTAACTCCAGAACTGGTTGTAGTTTGATGGTAATGTGTTTGAATAGTCTCAGCTGGGAGATGTAGATGACAGCTACAGTTGGCCCTCCACTGAATACTTTCATAGAAACAAACAATATAACCACATACAGAGCACAGAATTAGCCAGTCAGCAGACAAAGATCCAACAGAGCTGGAGTGAAGATCCTATAACTTCCAGATATTACCAGACAGCAACTTCTAATATCACTGACTACTGGCTATATTGGTAGGACTTATGGAAACTTGAGTGCAACATCATTCATGTGTTCACCACTGCTATGATGGAGGATGAATAGGAACAAAATTCTGCACAGCATTTCTCTGCTGGAGAAAACAGGTAATAGGAAAAAAAGCATGTTGTTTATATCTGATTATAACAACACATATGCTTCTTCAAAGTAAGGAAGGTTAACCTAGGTGTTTGTCACCAGAATAAATGTGCTTAAGTTCAAGCCGGACAGATCTACTGACACATGTGTGTGTGTGTGTGAGAGAGAGAGAGAGAGAGACCCCATGTGCCTTTCATGAGAAATTAAAGGTACAGCCATTCTAATTTTCAGTTTGTTTCAATCTTTCATGCATAGTTACATTCAATGATTTACAAAACTCCTATAACCCCAACAATTAGGTGAACTTCTAATATAGCCTTTAAAGGTATTGTTTACATTTGTGTTTCTGTGATGAGTATGTCAAGGTTGCAGCAATACTATTCTCTCTCTGCTCATACATCTATCCCTTTTTCAAGCAACAAGAATCAAACATAACAAAAGTTTTTTGTTCTCAAACAAAATAAGCTTTAATATAGACTTTTACTTTTTATATTGACTCCTACAAAACATGAGAATCATATTTAGTGATTTAAAAGTAGTCAATGTTTGCTAGCTTTGTAGAAACTCAACATAATCTGCACAAACATACAGACACACATAAAAATTTAAACAAATCCTTTTAAGGCTGCATAGCTTCTGTCTTTAAAAAAATCCTTCATAAAGGGCCTGAACTGGGATGCTAGTTTCTGCAGTACTTCTTTGTCTCTTAAACGATCCAGCTGTCTACATGCTTTGCTACTTTAGGTTTTGCCAGCTTGGAAGAAGGGAATACTGGAAACTGCAGATAGAAAAAAGTGAGGAAATACTGAAAAGACAACTCATTATTTGGTCAAAATCAGTTTCATTACAGATTCTCTGTGGCTCTCCTAATGATGGGAAGTAGTATGCTTAGCTACAGAAATGTATTTTTGATTATGGACTTAGCTATAGAAATGCATTTTGGAAATGGGTACTGTTACAGATATCTGCAGTATACCTAGGAATTCTTTAATTCTATCCATTGTCTTCTGTAAAAATTTATATTTTCAATGTATTTTGCAAAACCACCATTCATTTTTAAAAAGCTAATGTTTCTTACTGTGCTTTTTTCATTATTCCCCAAAGACTTTTCCTTCTTGGAAGCCTTCACATCTCCACATCGAAACTCTGGAAAACTACTGCCAGTCTGAGCAACACTAAAGAAGATACCAAGAGTCCCACTTTATATAAATGCAACTTAATGTGTTCTTATGTTCTTAGTACACGGATCAGGGCACTTTCAGATATTCTACTGCCTGAGGTGAAAGATTAAGGTGCCACCCCAATATCATGTACAGAAATCAACTGTGTACTGTTAGTTGATCTTATTTCAACACTGGCAAGCACAAAACATTGTTATCTGCACCTGAAGGCAGCAGCATAGTTTAGAGGGCAAAGAAGAGAGAATGCTTAGATCCAGCTCCAACACAGAGCAAGGGCAAGGGCTTGGTGGTCTCAAAAGAAACAGTTGGGGAGGAGAGGTTAAGTGTGCCACCTCCACAACATCTGCCACCTGAGGCAGCTCTCTCATTTCCCTGATGGTAGTGCCAGCCCTGATCGAGATCGAACGCAGAAATATCTAGACATGAACATCAAAATTATAACATGTAGAGATAGTTCTGACTGGCTGGGGCTTCTGAACTGCGAGCGAAATGGCTCTGTTAGAAATATAAACCTCAGGAAAACCAGAATGGTTTTCTTTTATAAAACTGCTTTCTACATTGTTCCAAAAGATATTTGTCTCTCACACAGTTTCATATTCTTTAATCTGTGTTACTCTGCATTCCCTCTCCAGCAGAGATGCAGGGTGGAAAGCTTCCATATCATATCCATGAATCATTCATAGTTCCCTGGGTATTTGTATAGCTATCAATCATGTCAGATATGCTAAATATAGGATACTAGCATATATACCTGGCGTGGCCCAGGATTTTATTTTCTCAGAGGCAATAACTTGTTAGAAAGATTTGAGATTCTGTGTTTCTAATTTCCCAAACTGTCTTGTCCAGTACCTGTAACTTTTTCCCGTATTCTCCAATCCAATCTATATTCAGAGTTATTAATATGCAGAGGTTGGATTCCTGAGGGAATACACTGCTCTCCTCCTTGCTGCTAGACCTCATTTCCATAGCAACCGGCCTATTCAAGACAGACATTGTTGACTGAGGCCCAAGAGCTCTCTGGCTGAGAATTCTAAGGGGCCCTCCCTAAACTGTGAACCCCAGGATTCCACAGAATCTTCTTAAAAAGGACTTGAAGTCTTTGCCTGACACAGACAAACAAACTTTGACTTTTATATAGTAGGTTAAGTTCTAGTTATTCTTCTAAGGAGACAAGCATTAACAAATCCTAATGCTCAAAAGAACCAACTAACAAATGAACACATTGCTAAGATTTCTATTTTGCAAAATCTGTTGTTTCTCAATCAATCACAAGTACAAGTATTTAAGACAAATGGAACTGACAGGTAGCACAGAAAGTGAGTGGAGTAAAGTTGAAGGTACTACAGCTACATGAAAGCAAAAGAAAGTTAAACTGGTGATATAAAATCTCTCCGATATAGCTTTCTTAAAGTATACATATTTAAAAATATTCTTCCTCAGGTACAGTCATTTTTCTGCTAACTATAAGGGAAGAATATGCTATTTCATTGTTATTACAAATACACTAACTTCAACATACAGCTTTGATTATATTTCAGTATATTATATAACCTAAAATATGCTCAATCAGGTAACATTATTTATTGTTCCACTCTAAAGCTCCAGTTCTACTTTCTCCAGAAAACCAACATCACTGCTCTCCATGTTACTTATTGTTCTCAGTGTGTTCCGACAACAAAGCAACAGTGAAATGTTTTGAATTATTTGCATCATTTGAACCAACACCTGGGTGGACCTATTCTGTCTTATTCCACCCAACCTTCTTGCTCACCCCTCCTCCTGAGCAGACAATCCTTAAATCCACTCTCCCTTATCATCTCCTTCCTCTTTTGTCCTCACCCCAGCTATAGTGCTGGGCAAGCATGGAGACTGCTGCTGCAATGCTGGCACAGCTGTTCTATAGTGGGGAATCTATTTTTTTTATCATCACACTAAAAACTGAATGTATGAATATATGCCCTGCTTTGACAGTAAAAGCAGATGGTATCTTTTATCTAAAAATAATTTTTATTTCACATTAGGTTCTATATGCCATGATAATCTACATTTTAGGTTGTTGTTGCCATGCTGTTCTTATTAAGTTATATGAGATGAGGGATTAACAGTTTTTCCCAGGGTGCCAGAAACAAGTATTGTATTTGTGCCCACTGGTTACAACTGTTTATTTCTTTCCTGGAAACTTACCAGGAACCAGCAGCTGACAGTTCATGGACTGGTACTGGCCCACGGACCACCACTTTGAATAGTGCTGGTGTTATGTATTACTCACTGCTATAACCAAACAATACTGAATATTGCAGCATCATGCTCTCTTCAACAACTATGTCCTTCCAGAGGCCATGTCACCCTATTTCATATCAAGAGGAGAAGGGAAGGAAGTCACATCTACACTTCTGCCATCATCAAAGCAACATCCAAAGCAAGACATCCAGGATGGAAGCAAATCCATGTGGGTGCTGAAAACCTACTGAAAAGACAAATTATGCCAACCCATTGTATGTTAAAATTCCTGAATTATTCTAGAAGAAACAAAATGCTGGTTATGATAGGAAGGAAGGCCAGATCAATTAGAACAAGTTGTATGTTATGTGAATTCTAAACAAGAACATGCAAAAATCAATGTATGAATCACACCTGGATCTGAATTCCCTAGAGCCATGAGAACAGAGATACTAACAACAAGATGAAAATGAATGAGATACTGTTGGAAAAGAGATAGCACAACTTGGAAAAAATGAAAAAGTAAACAAATTGAAGTCCTCCATATATTACTGGACTTCAAGTCCCATCAGACCTACCCAACATTGCCAGTGTGGCTGAGTAATGGAAGACACAGTCTACCAACATCTGGAGGGTCAAAACATTAATCTTGTGTAAAACACTTTTATAAAAAAAATGTAGCTGCGATATGATTATCATAAATAGCATATCTGCACAGAGACTGGAGTGAGGGCACACAAAGCTTTTCATGAGCTATAAGCTTGGTCACAAAACAATAGTTGGGAAAGCAGATGAGAGCAATTTTCTAATACCCTGGTGAAGGACATTCATAAAGTAAGCAACCAAAATTGTCACCAAAACAGAAGGCAGGGGAAAAAAACCTATTCCATAGTAGCATTTTCCTCTAAAGTATTAAATCAGATTTTATTCCCAATTAAAGAGAATATATGGAAAATGTTGCTCTGAAAAGGAAAATCAACATGATTTTAGGAATTCCTGATGTCAACAGCCTATTTTTCCTTCATGAATCTTTTCCACATCATCCATACAAGTTTCCAATTCTGATATAACCTTTTCCTTGTATGTGTCCCACTAGATGGGAGAACATTTATTGCTTTTACCACTGGAAATCCAAAACAAGAGACGACTTGAGGGGAAAGAACTAATTGGCTTACAGCTCAAGATTATTGCAACAGTATGAGCAGGAAGACTCCTTGACTTTAAAATGGTTACATCCTTTGTGACAACAGTTTTATAACATAGAATGAGACAAATGAATTAGACTAGAAATAAAATTTGGAAAGTCTGTAAGTAAGATAACAACTGAAGAAGTTAAAGAAGTAAGACTAGGAAACAGAGAAGGAAAGAAAGTAAAGCTAGGAAACAGGGAAGCAGGAGAAAAGCAAAAAAGAGGAGGGAATGGTTTGAAAGACAAGAAAGACTTAAAGATTCTGAGAGGGAGAGGCAAGTAGCCAATCCCAATATGTGAAAATAAGAAATAAGATAGATAGGTGGAGATAGACAGTAGAACATAAATGAGAATGTTCCAACTTGTGAGAGGTTCCCATTTGGCCACCAGCTTCCCTACTGTTCTTTTTTTCAATCATTGATCAGAGATAAGAGGTTTTCACATCTCTTTCACACTATAATTGGGCTTTTTGAAAGCTTCTGTGGCTGGTAATAAGGCCTTTTAAAACCCTCATTGGGAGTAGTGTTTATACGGGTAGCAGCTCCATGAGAAAGAAAAATCTCATAATTTTCATTACAATCAGGAGTCTTAAAAGCCCTGAGGCTTTTGGAAAGTATGCATTCTGGGTGAGAGGTATGTGGGAGGCACACAAATGAAAGAAAAGGGGTGATTGTTCCAGTGCACGGGACTTGGACAATAACATCTGGGGCCACATATCAATGGAGGAAGCCACACTCACTGCTGATATGTACTTCAGTGTGCTTGCTCAGAACCAATATGGCACCGGCCTGAAAAGACTGTACATCACTGAAGAAAGATATGTCATTAAATCAGATAAAATTATAAAACAGCTCTAAGTTATAAAGAGTAGA
This sequence comes from Ctenosaura bakeri, assembly GCA_948474755.1. Taxonomy (NCBI): domain Eukaryota; kingdom Metazoa; phylum Chordata; class Lepidosauria; order Squamata; family Iguanidae; genus Ctenosaura; species Ctenosaura bakeri. The sequence goes on from CAOLHI010002032.1 coordinate 36,068, forward strand.
GTCAGGAAGAAAATATAAAATTTTAATGGTAATTCCTACCAAATTTTATCCAACAAGACTTATCTTGGAATTCCAGTACAGTGTTTGTTGCCCTTTCTTCTCATTTCTTCCTCATATAAGTTTACAATTTGAGCATCTTGGACAAAACTTTATTGTATCCAGATCAACAACACCAATTAATTAGGCTGTGGTGGACAAGCTCCTCAGAAATGAAAGCTTCTGACGTCTTCACTCTCAGTGTCAAGAAGTCACTGCATTATCCCAGAAATCTGTATGCTCTTCTGGAATGATCAATAAATATATCCATGTTTCTCACAGTTAAATGTTCAAATTTTACGAACCTAGTTCAGATAAAGTGAATTTCACTGTGCTCCTTAATAGACTTAGTGAAAGTGGGGAGAAAAATGAATAAAAATAAAAATCATGAGTGCTTTCTTCAACCTGAGATCACTTCTTTAGAAATCTCTAGGTCCTCCAGCACGATTCTATAGTCAACTTGCAGCAGAGGTGGTCCACAGAGTCATGCAGGAGGACATAGCCATGCCTAGAGAAGTATTCTTTCTAGGAATCTCTAGGTCCTCTGACACAATCATGGTGGAGGACCTAGAGATTCCTAGAGCAAACATATTTTTTTTCCCATGGCAAAGGCAAATAGAGCAAAATTTTAAAAAATAAATAAATAAAATAATCCATGAATTATCAAGTCTGTGAGTGCTGAGCCCACAAAAGTGGAGGACTCACTTTATTTGTTTCTGGAAATGCTACACTTGCTTCAAGTTATGCCTGAGTGTGAAAATGGATCCAAAACAAAGGATATGCAGATTTTGCTGTTGTGGTAAAATTCCTGAATGAACTTCAAAATTATTCCACTGTGAGCTAGGGAAAGGACTCCTCATGAAGGTGTGCAAATCAATGTCATGCAAACTTAACTTGTCCAGCATACACAGTACAGATAGATACATGGAAACAAAATGACAGGAGTGGTTTTGTGTAATTTTGTACAAGATTTATTACAACTAGAATGTCCTTTGTGTAATCTTGTCCAATATTTATTGCCACTAGAAACACACCGCAACAAGAACTGAGTATCCTAGCTTATACAAATGGTTTTCATCAAGAAGCTGAACGTCATCCAACAATTATGAATGCATTTTTCTCCACCATTTGCCTCCCTCAGAACAACCTTATATGCAGTAGTTATATAAATAAATGCAACCTACAGATAAAATAATATCTTTTCTTATATTGAACTTCTAACTCTTTGAACAAAGCTAATTATGACTAAAAAGGCAGTGCATTTGGCATTTTTTCAGAGGCGTATCTCAGAAATCACCTCACACAACACTATATGTAGCATATGCTTTGTGCATACTTCACAACAAGACAGGATCACAAGCAGTTTACTTTGTGTAAAAACCAAATACCTATTTTACACCATTACAATTAATGTTCACATACGTGCCTGTAAGATTCCTTTCACTCACCTCCAGAAAATGTATTGAAAAGGTAAAAAGGGTAAGCACTTTTTTCCCCCAGCAGGGAGCAGAGATGGCTAACCAAACATGTTCTAGAGAAGTATCTGAAATTACTATTCTAGAGCTCTTTGGTGCTAGTAATTACTGTCATCTGTCTTTTTAGATGAGAGTCTGTGTGGTGTAGTGGTTTGAACAATAGACTACAACCCAGAAGACCAAGGTTTGATTCCCCACTCAGCCATGGAAACCCACTGCAAGTTTGGGCACATCATACATTCTCAGCCCCAGAAAACCCCATTGTAACTGGGCTGTGCAATGGTTTAATTGGCAATATGTATTTATTGGTAGATATATTTAATTGGCATAAAATATAAATTATGACTGGAAGCCATTTGGAAGAGGGAACCTTGGCAGGAAAAACAGGCCAAAAAGGTGATGGCCCCAGTGTGGGCAGGTTAATCCTTTCAATGAGAACAGTACCTGAGTTTGGAGCAGAGCAAACTCCCCCTGCTGTCTGCATTTCCTATGGAAACACAGACAAAGCAGGCAAAACCCCTCCTGTGTGAATTTCCTATTGAAGCTTCCTTCATAGTACTCAAACACAGACAGTCATCAAAACCATCAAACTAGCTATTAACTCTCTGGCACCTACATACCAAGAATATTTGTTGCAAACTCCAAAACACAAGGAGCTTTGTCTGTTTTGACGGTGCTGGCTCACAAAACAGGAAGATTCCCACCAAATCAATAATCGTCTTATCCTCCCACCTGTGACTTCTTCCTGCTCCTCGATCACACAGCCATCAATGTTCTTTGCCACCTACATATTAAAATCATCAATATGTTTCCTTCACACCTTAAAACCATGAACCCATTCTGCCACCTTTTGTCCACCCTGCAAACTTTTTGTTTGCCCAGGCAGAAAGTCATCAAGACCTCATGTCTCCAGGGCAGGTTTTGGGGTATAAAGAGACCCTGATTTTGAGTCCCTCTTTACAGTGCTTGAATTTCAGGGGTCCACTTGGTCTGTCTGCTTTTTGAACAGTACTGTCTTTGGGCGCAGGTCCATGCCACATTACTGTTTCTTTACTTCTCCCTGAACAGTAATTATAACCCCATTATAACTTCTATTTCTGCTATCCATTTTCCTCCCTTTCTTTTCATTAGCCTTGTGTGATTGCTTGTGTGTTTGTGTGACTATTTTGTGTATGTACATGTGTATTTTACCCCAAATAAAACACATTTAAATTGAACTATAAATCTTCTGGCTGGTCTCTTTTGCAGTAACCACCATAAACATAGGTGAAAATGTCCTGCATTTATCCTTCCTTTTGCAATATCAATTTAACTCAACTCATCTTCTTAATCTGAGTTAATTAATTCTCCACTTTTAAAATTTAATCATGCGTTCTGATACAGGACCTCACAGAGTCTCATGTTTTTGGGGTAACATCATGATAGGTTCACCTTAGGGTTGCCATAAGTCAGAAATGACTTCAAGGCACACAATTAAAAACAATAATCTTTGCAGAAGTTTAAGAATGCTGTAAATGAAATGCAAATAGCACTAGTAGACAACTTGCATCAATATAAGATTTATATTTAAGCCCAGACTTCAGCTTCTCATGTTTAATGTAAATGAATTTTCCAATGAAAAACAACATACACATACACACAGTTACTAACAAGACTTTGATATGTGCTGTGGCTGTCAAAACGTGCCAGTGAAGCAGCATGCTAAATAACTGTGACGTCTTTGCTCGTTGAATATTTCCTTAATGCAGATTGTATTACTTGAGTTGCCTGTTCACGTACTAATTGTTTTGCTTTATAGAGACACGGTATACTAAGAACCCCATCTATGAGAAAAGTGGAATTCAATACATGGAAGAGATTAGTCATACTACTTTTCCTGTGAACAGGACTTACAATAAGATTAGCTTAAAGTAAATGCAGCTCAAATAATGATGGAAAGTGATAGAACAGTGAAGCCATGATGGCATGCAAGTATTTCCAAGTGTCATTATAAAAGATTACTTGCAAACGTAACTAACTGAATTACAATTCTGAGATCCTATTCAAATAGCACATCAGTCAAAACTGCAATGAATAAAAACACATAGGTCTGGTTCATACATAACAGTAAGCACTGTCGTAGTTGCCTGAATTCTAGACTTCTGTTGTTTCTGAAACTAAAGCAAACTATCAATTGCCTTAACCTCAAAGAGTAGATCTACTGAATCAATATGATTTACCCAAGTGTTGACTTACCATTCAGCAACTGGCCCAATGGATTTGTTCTAGCTGGCACTAACAATTAGACTTAGGCCATTGTCTTCATTAGAAAAATGGAAGCACTATTCATCAAATCTTTCTCATATACTGTTTAAACACTGAAAGCAAACTATGCAAGATTGACTCACTCGTATACCTGGAATCCATAGTGCAGTCTTCAATCCACATTTGCAGGTTTGACCTTCACGAATTTGATTATTCATGAGACAAGTGCTCGCCCCCTCCCCAATTCTTGTCCTCCCATCCCTTGCATTTATCACCCTAGGTTTGCCAGGCTTGTGTTTAAAATAGACTTTTTTTCCTTTTGGGTGAGAAAAGCCCCCTCCCACTGCTGAAGGCATGACCTCTCTTCCATGTAGTTGCACATTCTGCTGTGTATTGGCTGCTGATTGGTCAAGTGCTCTTTGCACCTACTCCTCCTTTCTCAAAATGGCTGCTGGAAGCAATCAGAACTCCAAAACTTCTCCATCTGAAGGGAAAGTACCAGTAAGCCTCTTAGGTTGTCTTCCCCCCGCCACTAACGCTGAGGCCAGAGGCAAAGGAATGCGGGGAGCTCTAGAGGGGAATGGGAGAGAAATTGCGGAGGGGGGAGAGATTCGCAGTTTTTCCACTTTTGCGAGGGTTCTGTCTCCCGAATCCTTGCGAATGTGGAAGGGTTACTGTACTTAAAAAGACTTACCAGCAGGAACTATGAATATAGTTTTTCAGAGATTAAAGAAAAATTTACCATATTACTAATTAAACTGGGTGGTTCCTTATATGTTATGAAGCACACATCACTGTTTTTTCTTCAACACTTAACAGAGGGTAGTTATGGTCTCTATTAAAAATCATACCTCCATTTCTCCCCCATTTTGCTGCAAGCAGGCTCCATAATGTCACGAGCTGCTTTGAAATGGTTTCTGTTCCTGATTACAGCCTCTCTTTGCAGGGAGTGAAGTACTTTTCTATAGGTTAGTGCTATTTTAGCAATAAAACTCTTTAAAGCATAGGTAAGATCAGAAATCTTACTGTATTACAAATAAACTCTTGGCATCAACAGTTGCATTTATTTTCCTATTTGTGCATTCAAATTTAGCCTGGAAAATGAATTATCACATCAGGGTGCTGTTAGCCTACTTCTAGCTACAGAAGTTTCAATCAACGCATCTGACAGTATAAAACCTGAGATTTATATTGCTTATGGAGAACAAAACGATGGCAAAAAAACTGTTTCTGAAAAAGTTTTGGCTCCTGCTGCCATCATATTTTCTGCTGCTAGCTGGAAAAAACTCTTGTACAATGACACTAAAATCTGAAGAAAGTTCCAGCAGACCTTGGCAATTTCTGCACTAGGCTGTTAAAATGCCATTATTCCACTTTCAACATCCTAAGGAATCCTGGGGTTTGCAGTTTAGGGAGGAGCCATGGCCAGTAGCTGCTGCTTGGTCAAGTTGTTATTGTTTTAAATTTACTTTTTAAAGACAGCTACTTTCCCTTCAAACATCAGCCTATTAGCTGGTAAAAGTAATGTTTTACACTTTTCTTCTTTTTAAAATCCTACTTTTAAAATTTGAGGCCCTGTGAGTTCTAAAGGCTTGGATTAGCTGTACTGGATTTAGAACACAATAAAATACAGGAAATCCATTCAGCTGTACACTGTTGATAAAAAAAAATCTGAAGAAGACTATAGTTAACTATAAAGCTTTATTTAAAACCCAGGACAAACTAATGTAGGTAAGGCTTAGCCACTTCTGAAGAGCAATTGGGCAACAATGCTCTCATAAAACCATGCCAGTGTTCTGTGTGCATATGTGCCTTCAAGTCACTTGTGTACTTATGGCAATCCCATGAATTTCATAGGGTTTCCTCAGGCAAGGAAACTCCAGAGGTGGTTTTGCCAGTTCCTTCCTCTGAAATAGAGCCTGCAGCACCTGGTACTGATTAGCCAGCCAGAACTGATTATAGCCAGGACACAGCTAGGTACTTCTATTAGAATCAATGAATCCACACTCCTTCCTGCAGTTGTTTGTAATTTAAAAAAAAGTTCCAGAGGGTTTCTCAGCCCTGTAGAATGGTTTTAGATGCATGCGTGAAGGGAAGAAAATGTTACCACTTCAGGCATAAGCAGTGGGATCTAGACAAAATACACAATTGTATCCAGGTCTGTTTGAAAATGTAAGATGCTTGTGAGATACATATAAAAGCATCCTAGTCTTGTCATAGGACACTCTGAGAAAAAAGGCCCCAAACTCAACTTCTCAAAGTGTGCCGGCAAATCCAGCTACCACAGATAAAACAGTGGTTGCTCCACTCTTCACTATCAGGTCTGTGTTAGCAGCTGGTGAGCAAGATAGCATCCTCTAGGTTGTAAACATTAGTGGATACATTTGGTTTAGTGGATACCAGCCAGTTATTTTTACAATTGTAAAGTAAACAGCAAAGTAAAATAAAGTAAAGTAAAGTAAACAGTAAAGGTATGTTTGCAAAGAGAGTTACACATGTAATATATATTAATGCAATTTAGAAGTATTTCAAGATTAATTCATGAATTCAAAATTCTTTTAATGGATAGCTATAGAAATAAGCATTGTTGTTCAAATACTCTAAAAGCACCATCTAATCTTGGAAGCTAAGCAGGGTCAGCCCTCATTAGTATTTGGATGGGAGAACACCAATGCGTATCAAGTGGTATATCAAGTGAATATTTTTCACAGGAAGGCACTTGGAAAACCATCTTTGAGTATTTCTTTTCCTAAGAAAATCCCTGGGTTATGTGGTTGCCAAGAGGCACATACACACATAGAGTTCAATAGTTACACAATACAGAAAATATAATCAGATTGGTGACTGGAGAAAAATAAAGTAAGCTTACATGTTCTTGGCACCACCTGGATGTAAACAGGCTTAATAGTACTGGACCAACATAATGTTTAAAACTTTGTTTTGATTTTAAGTATTACACATCGTAATTTGTATTACAAATACAAATATATTCCTGGATCATTTGATATGCTGTTATAAACAAAGCAGAGATGATTCTGTGTTTATTTAAACTTAAAAGACTGCACATTGCCTGAAGGCGCCCACAGTGACATGCCAATATACAACAATAGCTTTATAATAGTAAAAATTACAAAATACAATTCATTCAGTGTGATAAAATAGGTTACAAATAAAAAATGAGAGTAAAAATACAAAAAAAAAATACACCTAAATAATATTGTTGATGCATCTTCAGAGCTGGGGCCTGTAATACGAACCCAAGCCAACTTTTTTGCTGCAAATATCTGTCTTCCTCTATCTCTTTGCTCCACTGACATCTCTCTTTTTTAATTTAAAAAGAGAGAGAGAGAGAGAGAACATTTTACTGGGTAGCCCATTATAATTTTTCTTAGGATAGGTTATAATCCAGTTACGGGACCCAAACATCCACTTCAACAATCAAACATGAATTCCTGTTAAACTAGGGAATTTTTTTAAACTTGACAACAGGATAGAAATAAGTGAAGAATCTTAGTGGAAGTCCTTGGGAGGCAATTCCACAGTTAAACTGAGGTGTGTGAGAACTTGCTGTTCATTCTTCTAATGAAAAACTAAGAAATACAGGAATAGATAAAGCTATAGTTAGTAGAAACTGAAGGCATGTTTCAGCAGAATTAAATAAGTATATATTCATATGCATTCCAGGCATAATGTTATAAGTTTCTTTTTTCTCAGCGAAGATACTATTTGAGAGATCAGTGATAGGTCTTCCCAGTATTGGCTCCATTAACAGCAGCCACAAAGCCAAATGTGAATCAACTCAGTAGTGTTTATAAAGGTTATAATGAACTCTTTCGCCCTATGCTACTTTTGTACCCTCTCAGACACTGCTAGCCTCTGAGCAAAAAAGCTAGGTAGACCTTCTTTCCCAGCAATACTGCTCCTATCTAAGCTTATCACCTCTCCTTTTAAATGAAAACTGGCACATCAGAGCATCACCCATGGATCTCCTATAAAACACATAGCTTGGCCTTAGATAGATAGATAGATAGATAGATAGATAGATAGATAGATAGATAGATAGAATATTAATTCACCCAACACTCTCAATGTTGTAAATTAAAAAAGAAGTTAGTTTAATTATATACATAAAACAGTTAGAGCAGAGTACATTTTTTATAAAGCAAGGGGAAAGATCAGCAAATGCATATCCATGAATTCAGAATATAAATTATTCTCTATTAGAACACAGCTGTCATCCAACTTTTCAGCATCACAGATCTTTCCAACAGATTAACATCCAGTTCAGTGAATACTCAGTATGCTTGTAATACATTTGATTTGTAATTGTCAAGCTTCCAAACATAACCAATAAAATAAATACATCTTACCAGAACATCTACACTTACACTTAACTATAACACAGAAAATGGACAGGGATCAGGATATCCTTTCTTGTACTTTAAACTCACCTTTTTCAACCAGCTACAAACCATAGCCTGAACCTATGGTTTTGTGGCTGGCTCCGAGTTCTGCTTTTGTTGAAAGTACTGCTTGCCTTAACAACCAAACCTGCAAGTGTTCTTCTCCTTGGCTTGTCTCTTTAGCAGCCTACCCTGAAACAGGAGCTGAGAGAAGCGGCAAAAGAGACACCAGAAATGAAGAAGACAAGATAATTGTTGATGGGTTATGTGTTATACAATTTGTGGCCAAAGCAACAAATCATGGTTAACACTAACCAAAGCTTATTATGTCTGGAAACACATCCAATATCATGGATTATAATGGACTGTGACTAGTGTTTTCATTTTGGTTAGTGTATTGTAAATAAATACTTTTAATAATGTGAAACGTTGTATTTAACTTTGTTTATATTCACAGTTATGAACTTCATGATCACTGAAGGCTCTTTTACCATAGCTGGACTTTTGCTCTCAATTAATGATTTCAATTGCAAAGGCTAAACAAAGTAAATTTTATCTGAATGAAATGAAAGTTTATATTTCTACTCTGATACAACAATGTTATCATTGTGTTGAACTGTTCTTGGAAAACAGGGCTACCAAAAAGCTTTGTGTTCTGTCCTTTCAGGATATTTCACTTTGTCAGGCCTGCATTACAACACAGTTACAAAATACTAAGAGGTTAAGTAGTTCTGTTTTCCCTCACCCCTCAAAAAAAAAATTCAAAGGAAATGTTTGTACAGAGGAAATGTCTGTTATAAACTTGTGGGTAAGTATAGCTGCTTGTTGAGTTACAGTTCTAGTAAGCAAGCCCCACCAGTCTTATTAAGTGAAAAGTATACTTGATAGTGAAAATGGAATTTGTCTCAGAAACCAAAAGAGCAGTCCCTAGGCCCAGCTGGCAAGTGGGAATATCTACCTTCTTTTTAACAAGTCAGGTATCCTACAGACTGAATCATTTATTGCTTTACTTGTACTATTTACAGGGATTCCTAATTATTTCTACATAGATAAAGTAAAAATTCTGAATATTTTCTTGAAGGATGGTATAGATATCCACAGCTTTAAATAAATTTGCCCCACTGGTGCCATTATCTAGAAAACTGCAACAACTCCCACGAGACAGGTCAATAAGATCTACATCTTCAATTTATTCAAATCCTTAGAAACAGTCAAGAGGATGATTTCATCCAACCTGTGATTTTTAATGTTGTTTCCAACTCAGCTGTAAAGCATCCTACTGCTAATACCAAGTCTCAAAAATTCCACCTGGTTTGAATCCTCTGTTGTTGTTGGTGGTGGTGGTGGTGGTGGTGGTGGTGTGTGCCTTCAAGTCATTTCCAACTTATAATGACTCTAAGGTAAACCTATCACAGGCTTTTCTGGGGCTGAGGTCACCCAATGTCCAAGCAGAGATTTGAACCCTAGAGGTATGGTCCAATGCTCAGACCACTACATCATGCTGGCGCCCGTTCAATACAATGTTATTTACTCTGTCACTTGATTATATAATCATTTCCCTGAATATTCCAAATGAAATGAAACTTTTATTCACAGGTTAGATTTTTTTCCCCTAATTCACTGGGTAAAGAATTCTTGTGTCCCACTTCAATGAAGGCTCCTAAACACAGACATAAATAAAACCAGCTTTCAATCACCCAGTGTTAAAAGCTTTGCTGGAACAGAATCTCTTGCTGGCATCATCCCAACTGTGAAAAAATTTACAACTTTTGAGTCATAAAATATGAAGACAGCCAGTTATAATTTATAAACACAAATTCTGCGAATCATTTTATAGTTTAACTTGTTTAAAGCAAAAGGTCTGAATATGCAGATTTTCCACCAATGACCAACTAGGACATCATGAGGATGACATGAAGACAATAGCATTCTCCTGTTCATGTTCCTTAGAAACTGTACTGAGCAACATAGTGGCTCTGAAAGGCACAAGAAGTTATGGATTGTGTTGCAATTACAAAACAAGAAGTAGACATCACTTACTGTAAACTATTCTTTATTTCTGAGTACTACTTGAGACAAAAAAACCTAAAGACTCAAAAGATGAATATGGTCATAAACAGAAATAAAACAATTTTCTGTTTAATTTCTGAAACCTATTCCATGTCCAAACACCTGCTTGCTAAGATCCATCTATCCAAAGTCATGTATAATTTATTTCAAGTTATAACTCCCACTAAAACTTTCATAAATTTAATTTCTGCATATGCATACTCAAACTACCAAAGCTGCTTATTGCTTTTAAATCTTTGCTCTAAGGATTGTTTTCTTTCAATTCAAACTCTAATCCTTGCCAGGTATCTAAACTAAAACCAGAAATGGTCATATGAAGTATCTTAAATCTAGTAAACAGCAACTTTTAACCCATTGCCAATCATTGCTATTTATTGGTAACAAATATCAAACGGAGAGTTTGCACCCATATTCTCATTATACACGAAAGCAAATGCTGTCGAAATCCAGTGTCATGCATTAGCAGCTGCCTTTTCCACTTAAAAGTTCCAAACATTATCAGTAGAAATGTAGTTTTTAAAAGCTATACTAAATATAGAAGTATTCAAGGCTGAAAGAATATGAAAATATCGCCAAGAATGAACAATACGCTAAACTACAAAAATTCTTTCCTCTAGCCATTGAAGTTGTATTTCACTTCTCCTGTTAAACTTTTAGCAGGCCAATTAACAGAAGAATCAAGCTGAACCCTCTCTCCACAAAAAGAAACTTGTTGAAAAAGAAACACATGTAAAAGGTAAGTGTTCTGCTGGAATAAAGCACAGTATGTATGTTGATTTTCCATTCCATTGCAGAGTTCTTGCATCTATCATTCTATTGTATTATACTTTTATTGAAAAAAAAAATCACACTGGAAACTGCCTACATGTGCACAATAAAATAGAACAGGAACAGCTCAAGAAGTTATAACATCTGTGTAACAATCAGAATTCAAATTATACAGGCATCCACCTCTCAAACCAACGACTGAAATCCAGGACTGATTAAACAAAGTAGGCTGATTACTTTTTCTTCAAATGACATTTTGCAGAACTATACCAGCAGAAATAGCAGTAGCAAGTCTTACAAGTTTCTAAACTGCTTTAATATTTACATATGACTACAGGGACCAAACTACACCAAGATAAGGAAATTGGCTTTGAAAAACAAGCAAACTTCACAACAAATGTTATGGAATCTAATAAAAAGGAAGCAGTTTCTCAACTGCCCAGCTCCCCAAGACAGAATACAATATAATCTTACCATATAAAAAAATTAAGAAATAACAAGGAGCTTTACTGCTCAACTCTCGAGTACTGGCAATTCATTTTCCAATTCAGAAAGATGAGAAATCCATCTCAATGCAACTCTGATTCAAGTCTCGTTATTACCTTTAAAACACATTGTGTGGTAACAGCCTATCTTCAGTAAAGATTCAGTTACAAATTAAAGTTGTTGTGTTGCATGGGGACTTCTGAAACAATATTAAATACTTCAAACATTCCACAAAAAACAATACTGAATTAACTAGATATCAGACCCTTTCTTGTGAGTTATAGATTTTCCAACTATATGCTATATCTGCATTCTTACTTCTATATAGAACTTTCAATGTGATAGTATTCTGTAGCCTGTTTAGTGAAGAAGACTACTAAAATTGTGTTTTTCTACACACACACCAAAAAAAACAAAACAAAACAAAACACAACCCTCAGGAAGATTTAAATGTGCCTAATAAATCCATGCTGGGAATTTGGCATATCTATTAAAAATATAACTCCTCCTCACACTTATATAAACAGATGAAAATAATGCAGTGTAAGCCCTACATAGTATTTCCTTGTACTTTAATTACAGTTGGAAAAACTTCAGATATAACATTCATTCAGGTTATAGGGATGAAGTTGTTGTCTCAGTCCCAAAATGTCTTAGAATATCAGTAGTCTGGGTGGAGGAAAGGATTTTAGAGAGCTCCCCCTCCCTCACTCTTGATGGAGTAGCACAGCAGACCAACTGTATATCCCCACCATTATTCTGGCAATGAGTAAAACATTTAATTCTATCATTTCCAATCTCCCTTTGGAAACTACTGCAAACAGCATTGGGAAAGATACCAGAGGACCCAATCTTCCCTCTCATGTCTTCCAGAAAAAAATGAGGTAAGCTGAGACCTTCTTTGGACAATATTACTGGGAGTAATCCTCACCAAACCTCACCCATTGAGAAAAAAAAATGGATGAGCAGCATAAGTGACAGCTCTTGCAAGTGAACAATTGCTATCTTTTCTTGTTCACATATCCTTTGCAGCCCAGAGAAGGACAGTGAGCAAACAAAGGGAGGCACATTCATCATCTTCTCTTGTTCAGTTCTTTACCTGCACTCTTGTTCTGGGCAACATAGCAGAGGTAGTTCCTATGGTCACAACCTCAAGAACGAAAGAGTAGGAAAGTGACAGGAAGAGGTGGCAGCTATTATCTTTAACCATCACTCCATTACTGACTTTCTTAGGTACACAAGTTTCAACTGTCCTGTGCTCTGTCTGTGCATGTGCCATCACAGCATCTTATGGTGACCCCATGAATTTCAAAGGGTTTTCTTAAGCAAGCAATACTCAGACATGATCTTTTCAGTTTCTTCCTCTGAAATATAGCCTATAGCACCTGGTATTCCTTGGCAGTCTCCCATCCAAGTATTAACCAGGGCTGATCCTGCTTGACTTTCAAGATCAAATGGGATATGGTACCTTTAGGGCATTTAGGAATCTGAACCTCAATCCTCGTGGGAAGGACACAGTGGGTGCACAGGCCCATTCTCCTGCCATCCCATCTACCCTATGGAATTCAAACCTCCCATGGGCTGTTCATCTTCAGTAGCAACTGACCAAGCATCAATGCCTACACGCGCGTACATACACACACACGGTTTAGGAACCACAGATGCCTATAGTGCATACAGACGCTGCCATTTTTGCAAGTACTATGTATAGCAACAAGTCACTGACTCGTTCCAACTTCCTGACAACCTATTCCAAACCAAAAGTATCTTGAATAGGAAAAATACTTCAAGTCTGGGACTGGAAAACTATTGCAAGATATGTACAGATCACAAGATCTGTATTAGGACTATTTGCAGTGGCATACAAAGTAACTTTGTGTTCACAACAAACCACCTCATCATTCATAACTATTCCAGGGAAAAGGTATGAGAAGATTCTACAAAGGATAGCCTTGCCAAAGTTGACCCTCAGAAAACAGATACATGTAGGAAGAGGGGGAAACAGCAACAAAATCAATGAAAACACACAAATAAAAACAAATGGTAAAAAAAGAGCATGGATTATTAGCTTGGCTTTACTTCTTCCCTCTCTGAGGCACTTTCCCCTACCCAAAACAAATTTTTTCAGAGTATTTAAATGAAGGACACCAAAATCCCTCCAAACAAGGCTTCTCTAATGTAGCACACCAGCATTTTTTTATCTGATGTGCCAGGAACTGGCCATATTACTTGTGCCATACTATTATCATATTCACATGTTCACATCAGATCACAAATACTGATATTATTCACTATATAAATTGGAATAGCAGAGTGCATATCAAGTGTAGTGTAGAATCAAAGAGCTGAAAGAGACCACATGGGTTATGCTGTCCAATCCACTGCAATGCAGGAATGTGCAATCAAAGCATTCCTAACAGATGGCTATCCAGCCTTTGTTTAAAAACCTCCAAAGAAGAAGACTCCACTATGCTCTGAGGCAGTGTATTCCATTGTCAAACAGCTCTGTCAGAGGTTCTTCCTAATGCTTAAGTGAAATCTCTTTTCCTGTAACTTGAAGCCATTGCTCTGTGTCCTAGTCTCTGGAACAGCAAAAAGCAAGCTTGTCATCTTCCATATGGCATCCCTTCAAATATTTAAACATGGCGATCATGTGACCTCTAAACCTTCTCTTATCCAGGCTAAACATATCCAGCTCCCTAAGCCATTCCCCATGGGGCTGTGTTCACACAGTTATTCCAGTTCAAATATAATGACCACTATAACAGAGAAAGCAAATTTTTTCATGTTACAAAGAAATCTACGGATGCAGTTTCTTTTTAAATCTAAACAGGTAGCTGTATCTTTGAGTGACCCAGCAGATCACTTACACAGACATTTCTTCTTGAGGTATACAGATATACACTCAACAACAACAGAGAAAACACACAGTATGCATGCATGCACACACACACAAATCTCTATCCAGTCTCCCCACTGCTCCTCCCAAGCTTCCTCTCCCACAGTGCTGCTGCTCTTTCCTTGCAGTGCTGCACGCATGCATGTATGCACATGGATATACCTCATTCATTCATCTACACATCCATCTACTTATACACATATACTTCCCAGTTGTCCACAGACAGACACACATGCTCTTCCCTCATAGGTTGTGTCCATGATCCTATCCAGCTTCCTGTGACGTTCTCCTTAATTATTTTTATTAACTCAAGATCAGGTTGATTTCTTGGTAAAATTTAGATAGATTTGGATTGGATATAGAGAAGTGCCATTCTGTCCTCAATGTATCATTCTATGTACCCTGCATATACTGCTGAAAACACCTCTCTTAAATCTAGTTTGGAAAGAATGGGATAAAGAGCAGCTCAAGAAGAAGGCAGTATGTTCATCTTTATTTACATTATATTGAGTCAGAGTGCCTTCTTGCCTTTCCAGCTATTTCACTTAGGAGAATTGAGATTGTATACTCTTATGAGTAACAAACAACTCTCCTTGATTGGAGAAAGGGTCTCTCCCGCCTGACCTTTAAGTTGTTACTCCTTCTATCTCAACACACCACATCCTGATGTATTCACTTATTCACAGACACACGTATACTCTGTGATTGATCTCTTTCACACATAGCCTCGTCCTTTACCTTTCTACTCCTCTCTAACCCTCTCCATCTCTTTCTTTAACCCTTCTTCACATTCCTCCAGCCTTTCTCCTCCATGTCACTCTACTCCTACCTCTTCCCCAATTGCCTTCCCAATTCCCCATCGTAGGGTTTAACAAGAGAAATACAGTAAATCATTCATAAAGAAACAGAGAAAGACTATTTTTAAGTGGTGAGGAGTGGCAGGGGGCAACATTCCAGGAAACAAGCTGCAGAGTATGTGTGTTAAACTTCCACTACATGATGTTCTCAGTCTAAACTGGGCTCCAGACACTCACTGTCAAATAAAATAAATTCAATCCATCCCTCATTTATCTCTTTAGTGTTGTCTGCATAGTCTCTCTGAAGGTCCAGCACTGCTTCCATGCAGAGCCCCACATCTGGAGAGGTACTGGAGGGGACTTAAACCTATTCACCGAGCTCATTCCATCACCACACCCAAACCCACCAACATCCAGAAGGGAAAGAAAAAAAAAACTTTTAACATTCTGTGTGTGTGTGAGAGAGAGAGAGACAGAGAGAGAGAGAGAGAGGGAGAGAGAGAGGGAGTGAGTGAGTGCTGGAATAGTGATCTTCACACCCTCCCATGTGAGGACCCCAATCCAAACTGGGTCCTCTCAGTTTACTTAGTAAGATGAATCCACTTTCAGTCATCTTTTGCTGCTGTACACAAACAACCTCAAGGCTCCTCACCATCCACATCACCCTTGCTTTCACAAAAGGCAGATCAGAACTAGGAGCTGAGGGGGTGGCCTTTAAAGCCTAGCAGGGGCTTTAAAGCAGAGAGTGCTTTCAGAAGGAAGGGGACTATTCCTTTTAACGTTCAGGAAAGGAGCAAGGGGGGCTATTCATACATGCCACACACCAGGAGAGGCAGGTAAATGTAGGCGTGCCACCACTCGGGTTGGCAGCACACAGAAGACTGGAGCAGCCCTGCCAAGCGTTCAGGGAAGCAAGCTCCTTTCCTGACAACTTACCACGGGCTATCCACCCACGGCCGGTCTACGGGCCACCAGTCCCATCAGCACTGTCCAAGCAGCCACGATGCCATTCTAACCACAGAGGCAGGCAAAGGGCAGGCTCTCAGGAAAAGCACGGCCACTCCGACCAGCCTGCAGGTGTGGACATGCAGGCGAAAGCAACGCGTCTCAACTGACACTGCCGCAAGTTATTAGAGATTTATTTTTTTAAAAAAAAACAAAAAAAAACACCCTTGACCCTGGAAACATGTTGGAGGGCGGCAGGCTGGCCTCAAATTAAACGCCGGAATTCGGCCAGGCTGAAAGGGCTCCCCTCACACCCAAGCCCACCAGAGCCGGAGCAGGAGAGGAGAGGACGCTTCTGTTTCCCTCGCTGGCACCTTCACATTGCCGCATCTCGCCCTTCCTAAGAGCGCCCTTTGTACGGCCGCCCAGCGGGGAGACCCCAAAAATACCCCCGAAGTTGACCCATTTGGCGCCACGCAGCCACCCAGAAAGCCCTCCGAGACACATACGCACAGAGAGCCCACAGGAAGGCGGATTGTGCTCACCGCATAGTAGAGAGAATGCTTCGCGTTCAGCAACACCACGTCTCCCATGGTGGGCGGGCAACCCCCCAGGTCCCCCCGGCGCTGCAGCATGGCTGGCAGGAGCCTCCCTCGCGTCCGCGTGGCCTTTTTTTTCCGCTCTCGCTCTCTCAAACCGTCCTAAAGGCGATATCAGCAGCGGCGGGCTGGAGTTCCGCCCCCTCCCACCGCCACCGGGGAGAAAGCATCCTCCGCCGCCCCAGAAACTACTTTCCCCGCCGACTCCCGTCCCTGACGAAGCCGGGATAGGGACTGAAGCGGAGCGGGGGAGGCAGCCGCTGTGGCCGCCTCTCCGCAGCCAGAAGGCGGGGCGGGGTTGCTTCCTTTTGGTGGCCCTCGCGCCAGGCTGCGATTTGCTGCCAATTCGGTTTAGGAACAGAGAAGGACGAGCGCACCCACGGCCTCGCCTCAGCAACAGCTGGAGGCGGGAGTTTTATCGTCGCTGTTCTGCTTCACGGCCCTGAGGCACACGGCTTCTTTCCTGAAGGACGGGGGGCTTGGTTGTCTGTGCCCGCAGAGAGGAGAGAGGGAATCTATGTTGTATTTGACGGGTCAGTTCTTTCTCCCTGGTGGCCTTGTAGTCTTTGGCCATTTCCGCACTAACCTGTTATAGCGCGATGATTCCACTTTCAACATCCTCTGGAATCCTGGGGTTTGCAGTTTCGGGAGGGGCCGGCCGGCCCCTCCCGAAACTACAAACCCCAGGATTCCAGAGGATGTTGAAAGTGGAATCATCGCGCTATAACAGGCTAGTGCGGAAATGGCCTTTGTCGTACCATAAAATCCAAAAGGTCTTCCTGCCATTCCAGGGCTTACTAAATCCTCCCTCTCTTGTCCCTCCCTCGATAAGGATTAACAATACGGATGATAAAGCTCCCTGCAATCATAAGTGAGCTAGTCTTTAAGGGGCCACAAGGGGTTACGCTCCTGGTTATCGTTTGCTTCACAACAGACGCCAACGGCTAGCCCTTGGGAGATTAATTTGCTGGGATTACGTTGGCAATTTTTGTCTTGACTACAGAGATCCTGTGCTGTTAAAGGCTGCACAAGAAAACGCAGTTCATGAAAAATGCAGCTTTTCCTCAGGAGGGAGACGGGGCTAAAGAGGTGACACCCACTTGAATTCCTCTTCTTTGCCTGCCCTGCCAAGAAATGAGTAAGAAAAAAGCAAGGTTCCCATATAGATGATGTGAGGGCTGAGGATAAACCAATTCCAAGATGAAAATTAGATGAAAATGTAGCAAAAGAGCTCTCCCTTAACATATTGATCTCTAATGCCTATCTTGTCGTTGATCTTTACAAAGTTAGACTTTGCAGGCAAATAGAGGTAGGGGCAGGAAAGTGAGGTCTCCATAAGTACTAGGAAGGGGCAACTCAGACACTCATTTTTGCAAGTACTGTACTAGTATTAGTCACAGCCAATAGGCTGATGGACAGACTTTCATCTTGAAAAGTATTATTTCCAGATAGAATATCATCATTTTGTCTGGATCCTAGAGCAAATCAAACTGAAGCCAGAATGACCAAACTGAAGCTATCTTCCTTTGGCTGTATTGTGAGATGATATGACTCATGACTAGAAAATGGAATACTACTTGGTGTTGTTGGAAGCACTAGGAAATGAGATAGGCTTCATTTCAGATCAATAGACTCAATCAAGGAAGCCACAGCCCTGAGCTTGCAAAACCTTACCAGAGCTTTTGGTAACAGAGTGTCTTGGAGGTCTCACCATAACTCACCATAAGTCACCATATAGGGTCACCATAAGTCAAGTTGACTTGACAGTAATTAGCAACCACTACCACATGTATTAATAAAGATTAATGTAACAGCAACAGAAGACTATCCCTGCTAGAGCTTGACCAAAGGTCAGCAACAGGAACAATTAGTTTGCTGAATGCAATGTTTTTAGGAAAACCATGAACAAGACACAGATTACCATCTACTACCTACAAGTGATAGGTGCATACAGCTCCTGCATACAGAAGTTCAATTTATTGATAATTCCCTTTAGTAGCAGATTCTACAGAAACTGGTGGGGAAGAAAGACATTTTTCTGGAAAGGAAGTAAAAGGCAGAAATACTTCCATTCTATTCGAATACAGAATTACATTAATAGTTAAAAGCCTAGTAATAATGGAACTAAGTGAAAAACAAATTAGTCCAGAGAAAGACTCTGCTTGAAATGTTCTTGGTTTCTTCCTAATACAGGAATGTTTATATAATGGAAGGAAGAATGCAGGCTATTAGGATATTGTACTATAACTGTAAAGGTTTCCAGGTCTATATGTCTCCACTGCTTTTTCCCGCTTTAACAAGACTCTCTTTTAATAAACGCACATATATAAGTAGTTTAACAAATTCATCTTTCTTTATTTTTAAAGTGGAGGTTGGCCAGTATACAGTAATAAAATTCCCAGCACCTAAAAAAATTAGGTTATCAGGATACTTAAGTGCACACAAAAACAGCTAAAGAAAGTTGCTGAGAGGTAAAAACATATACTCTCGTCCATTTCTGATAGTAAGAGTAAATAAAAATCATGACATATTCACCAATCATATATTTTTGTACCAGCAAGAGAATTTCTGTAGTAGGGAAAACTAGCACTGACATTCTTCAGTTGGGGGTGGCGAAATAACTTGGTCAAGTTTATTGTACAATAGAATGCTATTAATAACAATATTTTTGATTTAGGTTACCTCTTGCACTTCTTCCATACATGCTGTTTCTGTTTTTATTATTACGTAGACTTTCTTGATCTATGCGAACTTAGTTCTTTAGAGCTCAGGAAAAGTTTTCCAATGCTTTTTTGATTGTATAAATTGATGTCTTTAAGTGACTGAGGCCATTTCAGCACTATACTGTTACAGTTCTATTATTCCACTTTCAACATCCTATGGAATCCTGGGGTTTGCAGTTTAAGGGGGGCCTTTGGAATTCTCAGTCAGAGAGCTCTTTGGCCTCAGTAAACTACAAACCCCAGAAGCCCACAGGATGTTGAAAGTGGAATGATAGCACTATAACAGTGTAGGGCAGAAATGGTCTCAGATGTAGGTGTCCACAGGACCTCTTTTCTAAGACAGTGTGCTCTTTCTGGGAGTGTGTATATAAACAGCCTCTGAAAGATCTAGGCCTTTGACTTTTTGATGCTGCAGAATTAAGGTTTGTGTTTATATTTGTCCACTGTGTGGTCTTCAAAAGCATTTTGAAACAAATATTCATTTTTATTGGAAAACTACCCTTTCTATTGAAGCTTTAGCTTACCTAATTTCTGTTTAGTACTTCATAATAATTATTTCTAGCTTCTGAGACATCCCACCTTCTAATCACCAAACTAGTCCCCAACAACTTCAACTAGAAATAAATGAATAAATCTCATTTGCCCTGCTATTATTGTAAAGCCAACAAAGAGAAGAATGTATTTTTTAAAATCTGTGCACTTTCAAGATAACCAGTTTAAGAGAGAATTCGGCAACCCAGCCACCAATCATGTTTTCAAGAAGCATATCATTTTATAACCATTTCAAGGTTAGAAAATAGGGCTTTATTTATGAAGGGGTGGTAAATTCTCCACACAGTCCTCATCAGCTTAGAGATTTTAAAAAGACAGAGCACTTTGAGTATCTTGAACTTCGCCTCAGTTCTGTTCATGCTATCTTAAGGGACATAAATCTGGCAGCAGAAAGTTGTCAAAACTCACCTACTGGTTTTAGTTCTTGGAGTAATATGAATGAGTAATTACTAAAGTTGGTGGTCTTTCCAAAGCTGGGCTAGGCTGTAAAATGTTACTGAGCTATTGTGAGGAAATTATTAGCCTTAAAACCTTCTTCATTAACAAAGCTCAGAATTACACGTTAAAGGTGCAATCCTGAGAGTAAATCCCTTTGTAAATAAGATTTATTTCTGTACAGGCATGCGTATGATTGTGCAGTTAAGTGTTTTCTGCTTTTCTTCAAACTAGCACCATATTTAATTAATTATACTATATCTTATTTTATATTACGGTAAGTATTGTTCAATTTAAACTAGCAAAAGACTGAGAAGCAGATACTTGCTATCTAAAACAGAGCTATACAGAATAGGGAAAATGAATAATAATAGAGCACAATCAAACAACCTATTTTTACCAGAGAGAACGTATGAACTGCACACATGCACTTTCAAAAGTGATTTAACTATACAATTCTGTGCGTGTTTACTAGTCCTTTAAAAAGTAGAAATCTTTGTAAAAGCTATAAACATAGGTTACAAGGGAAAAACACATTCACTGAATGATGGTTTTAGGATTGTTGTTTTTAAAGGGTAGCAACAAAACACATGTCAAGAGAAAAGGCAAGAGAAACATCAAGAGTTGATGACTAAACTTCAAGAGAAAGAAAGAGAATTCAGAGAAAATCCATTGAAGAAATCACTACAAGTGGAGATAAAGAAAGTACAAAAAGAAATAACGTTGAATACATCAGAGGAAATAGAAAAAAAAGATTAAACAGATGAAATCGAATAAATTTGAACAAGCTAATAAAATTGGGAAATGGTTAGCATATAAAGAAGAAGAGAGAGGAATGCAGTAACTGAATTGAAAAATGGGAATAAGATGATTACGCAACACGAAAAGATAAAACAGAAGTTTAAAGAATACTTTGAAAAATTATTCTATGAAAAAACTCACCAGTATTGAAATGAGAAAAAGTGGACAGAATTCCTTATCAAGATCAAGATTTCCAAAATATCATTGGAGAAACTGTTAAATAAGTCAATAACATTAACTGAAATAGAAGAGTTAAATAAGGAACAGTTAAATAAGTCAACAACATTAACTGAAATAGAAGAGGCTATAAAAGATTTGAAAATGGATAAGGCACCAGGACCAGATGGATTTACCGCGTTATACCACAAAAGATCTATAAATGAACCAATTCATCCATATCAAGCAACCTTGAAAGAAATAGAAAACTATGGGAAACCACAATCCTGGGGAGAAGCAAATATCGTATTGCTACCTAAAGAAGATAAAGATAAAAGAGAAGTTAAAAACGACAGACCGATCTCTTTGCTGAATATAGATTATAAAATATTGGCGACAATATTGGCAAAACGACTGAGATATCTAATACAGGACAAGATTCACGAAGGTCAAACAGGCTTTCTCCCAGGCAGATATATGAAGAATATTATAAGAACATTATTGCATGTGATTGAATATTATGATAAAAACCCAGGGAAGAAGATAACTATTATTTTATTGGATGCAGAAAAAGCTTTTGATAATGTTTCCTGGGAATTTATGCACCGAGTCTTAAAAGAATATGGCCTGGGAGAAGCCTTTTGCAAATGGACTGAAATGATTTATCAGGACCAATCAGCTAAGTTAATCATAAATGGAGATATAACAACAAGTTTTGGTATAAATAAGGGGGTACAGCAAGGGTGCCCTTTATTACCAATATTATTTATAGCTGTATTGGAGGTATTACTGATTGCAATAAATGAAGATTTACAGATACAAGGTTTGAGAATAAAGAATAAGGAAATAAAATACAAAGCCTTTGCCGATGATGTAATTATATTTCTGGAGGAACCCCAAGAATCTATTCAGGTGTTGACGGACATCTTACAAAAATATGGACAAATAGCAGGATATAAGATAAACAGAGAAAAGACAATGATGATGACATTAAATATGACAAAAAAAGAACAAGTGGACCTGGAGAGAAGATCAGGATATCAAATTACCAAGAAAGTAAAATACTTAGGTATGATAATTACAAATAAAAATCAAGAATTATTTGATAACAATTATTCAAAGATATGGAAGGAGATTAAATGTGAAACGGAAAGATGGATGCATTTTAACTTGTTTCTCCTTGGAAGGATAAATGCTTTCAAAATGTCTTTACTACCAAAGCTCATGTTTCTCTTTCAGAATTTACCAATAATAGGAAGAGAGAAGATTTTTAAAGAATGGGAAAAAGAGTTACGTAAATTTATTTGGCAAGGGAAAAACCCAAGAATAAGATTCAAAATATTACAAGATACAAAGGAGAGAGGAGGATTTGATGTGACATCGTTAAAAACCTATTATCAAGCATGCTGTTTAGACCTAATCAAAGATTAGACACAAGTAGAAAATACAACAAGTAAAGAATTGGAAGGACTAAGTAATAGGTTTGTATGGCACAGATACTTATGCAATGACAAAATAACAGTGAATAAAGAGTTTAATAATCATTGTATTCGAAAGACATTGAAAGTGTGGTTACAAATAAAGCATAAATTTTATAGAAGACTTGCGATCTGGACCTCACCCCAAGAAGCATATAAAATTGCCCAAACAAAACAAGGAAACCTATTAACTTATCAAGAGTTGCCGAAATGGGAAGGGGATAAGCCAAGAATACGTACAGAAGAAGAATTAAAAGTTTTGGGACATTAATTTAATTGGTTCCCATGGAGACAACTTAAAGAGAGATTTAAAATGGATCAAGAATTATATGGATTTGAAAGAAAAGAAAATGAATTAGATATATGGATGAAGGGGGACCAAAAGAAGAGAATCTCTAAATTTTATAAATTATTGTTGCAAAGAGAAATGGAATCAGAGACTGTCAAAAATAATATGATTAGATGGGCACAAAATATTGGACATCCAATTGAGTTGGATACATGGGTGAGGGCATGGAAAACAGATATAAAATTTACACCAAGTTTAAATTTAAGAGAAAATTTTTACATGGTATATGACACCTGAAAGATTGCAAAAAATAACTAAAAATGGAAATGAAAGATGTTGGAAATGTGATAAAAAGGTGGGGTCATTTTTTCATATGTGGTGGACCTGTAAGATAGCAAGGAAATATTGGAAGGAAATACATGATGAAATTCAAAGAATTTATAGTCTAAAATTTGAAATGAAGCCAGAGTTTTATTTGTTAAATATGCTAGGGCAACAAAGAAATAAGATGTCACCAGAAGACATTGTTATATTTGATAGCTGCTGCAAGATTGACATATGCACAATATTGGGAAGAAAGGAACTATGTTGACATAAAAGAATCAAAATTAAAAGTTCTGGATATGGTGGAGATAGAAAAGTTAACATTTTCACTGAAAAATAAACCTATCCAGAACTTTGAAAGGGAACGGAGAGAAGTCTTGAATTGGATAAAGATATAATATAAGAAGAGGGAAAGGAATAAAGCAAGATTGTATATAATGCAAGGCAACAATGTAATAGGGTAATGTAACAAAGCAGCAATGTAACAATGTAAGATTATCTTTTAAACAGAAACCATGAAGGAATGGAATGTAAACAAGCAGACTCAACTGGAAAAAAGAAAAAAGTTTGGAAGTGGGGAAGGGTTTTTTTTAATTTCCAATTTAAAATTTAATAAAAATATTTTAAAAAACAACAACACATGTAACTAGCTGTGTTTCGCCTTTGTAAAATAAAACTGTTACCACCTCCTATCTATAGTGAATAAGCAACACCTTTTCAAAAAGCCATGAATATTAGTCTGCCAACCACACCCCCAAAACAATCACTCTGACTAGGAAGACTGTTGTTGACATTAATATTTTTTAAAATTGTAAGGTTACTGGCATACCCTACATTACTTTAAATAATTGCAACCTGTTGTACAGTAAACTACTGGGGAAGAGACATAATCTTTAAAACATGCAGTTAAGTCTCCTAGACAGGTGCCTAAATATATGAGAAGAGAAGGAAAAGAAAGGGCAGTATGTATGTTTATATGACCACTCCTTGTGGTAGTTGATGTGATGAAGTCATTACATGTTGACTTTCTTGTATGGAGAACAATTGTACCATTCAAATTAATCAAGGTACTGATTCACTCAAAATGATTCAGGTGGTGAGCCTCTATATCAGTATGAAATATGAACTTCTGCCACTAAACTTGTCAATGACTTCAGGCTATCTCAAAATAGCCATACAAATTCAACCATGATACAGCTATGGAAGAATCAGATACCATCTGGTGTATGCAAGGAAAACCTTAAACCTTAAACCATAAACGTTAAAGCATAGTTCTGAGCAATAAGAACTAACAACTTTGTTAGCAAACACTTCACAGACGTCCCCAAAAGAAACAGTTTGTTTTACTGTTTGCTGTTTCAACATTATTCAGTACCATAATAGATAAATACTATCAAAAAATTTCAGGGTTCTTGCAAGTTAAACTCTAAACATTCACTATTCAATTTTTTTAAGCTGACAGCTGATATAACCCATCTGAAGGATTTTTGGTAGTACACAATCAGAACATTTTTTGAAAGAATATCTGAAAATGTCAAGAATGATAAAAAAAAGTCCATAAAAACAGACCACACCTAATACAGGAAGATATTTTTAAGATAGCGTTTTAGATGCTGTTTGATTATATATATATGGAGGAGCTAAAGGTTATCTTTAAAAGCTGAGGAAAGCTTCTGATGGTGTTGAATGGCTATTTTTATATATATAAAACTAGCGTATTTACCAGGTATTGCCTGGGATTTTATTTTCCTCTTAAGAACTCACAAAACTGTCTTATGAAGTATCTGTAACTTTTACCCATATTTCCAAATGCAATCTCAAACTCAATGCAGAGTTATTTACATCCCCATTTGGGTTCCTGAGGGATATACTGTCCTCCTCCTTGCTGTTAGGCCTCATCTCCATAGCAACCAGCCTATTCCAGTATCTGTAACTTACCCCCATATTCCTCAATCCAATCTGTATTCAGAGTTGCTAACATAACAGAGCTTTGGTTTCTGAGGGAATATGCTTGCCTCTTCTTTCTTGCTGGTAGGCCTCATCTCCATAGCAACCAGCCTGAACTCTCTGGCTAAGAATTCTAAAGGCCCCTCCCTAAACTGCCAACCCCAGGACTCCATAGAATCTTCACAGCCAGGCAATCCTATGAGGTCTTCTCACCTCACACAGCCAATCGTATGAAGTTTCCGCCTGCCTAACACAGACAAACAGACAAACTCACAGACAAACATTGACTTTTATATAGTAGATTATGTAATGGATTCCTAACTGAAGCGACAATCAGTTAAATTACATTCTCAGGGCCTTTCTGCCCTACACTGTTATAGTGCTGTTATTCCACTCTCAACCTCCTATGGAATCCTGGGGCTTGCAGTTTAGGGAGGAACATTTAGAATTCTCAGCCAGAGAGTATTTTGGCCTCAGTAAACTACAAACCCCAGAATTCCACAGGATATTGACAGTGGAATAATAGCTCTATTACACTGTAGTGTGGAAAGGCTCTCAGAATAATATATCAGAGGTGCCTGATACTGACCTATAGTACAAAAACCATACAATTAATAAAAACATACATGATGATTGGAATAAACTTGGGATCTGAGATTTTTTCATCCATTTATCAATACCAACAAAGCCACAAATATTCTTCTCAAGAAATTCAGACTAACTTAAGATCAATATTAGAAATTCATTACAGTTGGTTTCAAAACCCTTTACAACACCCCATCTCAGGTGCTTCTTTTCCAAGGGAACTTTCCCCTTCCGTGGTTCCAAACAGGTTGCACATCCTTTTAAAAACTCCCCCCGGTCCTCCTCCTCCTCTACCAGCCACTGCCTGGCCCACTAAGGATGGTTTGCTGGATTTCTCAGCACCACAAACCCTCTCTCAATTCCGCCCTATCCTGCCCCGGAAGGAGATGGGTGAGAAAGAGAGGAAGTATAGGGCCACCCTACTGATCTACCTTACCCTTCCCTCTCCTTTCTAACTTGGTTTGGACCCTGGGTGCCTGTTCTCCCCACCACACCTCATCTCTCTTCCCACAGAAACACACATTTTGATATTTGCAATTCTTCCATTTTTGTGAGGGTCCTGCACCCCTAAACCTAAGTGAAATTGGAAGGCCAACTGCATGCTACTTTACAATGGTTCAACAGGGTTAGAGAACCAATGTTGTCCAATAGATACAATATTAAGCAGATCTGGGGGAGTTTACTTTGAGAAAGGGGTTTACTGTGTTGCCCCAAGTAAGTTGATATCTATTTCTTGCCTCAATTGTTCACCTATTAAATGGGAATAATTGTGACCTACTTCACAAACATTCTTTTGAGAAGACAAACAGATGTTTGCACGCTTTATATCACTAATAATTTCAAAACTGATTGCTCTGCTATTTTGCCACTCACCCATGAACCCTAATATTTGTAAAATAACAAAAGCTGCTTCCACTAAAGGAATGTATAAACAAATCCAATTTCCCAAGAAGAAATTATTGTATAAATATAGCATGTAGCTACATTCCCAAATCTTTCAGAACTGTAGACTATACACAGAAGACATCCTAATGCCAGAAAATCACCCATGGGGTTTGCTGTTAAGAAGTGAGAACTAAAAAAGGCCAGTCAATAATGAAGGAGGCATAAAATCCCCATTCAGCTGGCTTTTATACAACTTCCTGGGCAACAAAATCATCCAGTAAGTGGTACATCTAAGTAACAGCAGACTGATGTCCCATGATATTGATAAATGCACTAAAATAAAAGTACTGTGGCAACTTAAAGTGGAGAATTCTCTTGTGATGAGGCCCATGGTGCCTTAAATATAAACATATTTACTGGCAGGCAAGGAGTTTCATGGGGAGAATATGCATAAAGTACATAGTACTTTACATAGTACACAGTGATGATGGATGCAGTGTTTATACATGGATCAGGAATTCTTACGCAAACGGAGATTAAGAGATACACATCCAGAAAACAAAGATATGATACATACACCAAGCCACAAGATTCTAATCAACGGATATACAGTTGTGTATTTCCGCAAATAATTTGAGATATTCTGGAGGGCATAAGGATTTGTTTATTAAACTACACCTTCTCCAGACTGAAGTAAACCATAACACCAGATCTATAACAACAGCAGAACTTCATGGGAGTTCAGGATGCATCAGTCTCACATGTCCCATATTTAACTAGGAGTCAAAGAAAGTGCTATTTGTACTCTTACTCTTAAACATGATCTCATCATTTTATAAGCAAAAAGAACTCTCAGTGTGTGTGTGCTGGCAATCCCATTATCCAAAGATCATTGATCTTACAGAATACAACAGCCGTTTCCGTACTAGACTATTATAGTGCTATTATTCCACTTCCAACAACCTATGGAATCCTGAGGTTTGCAGTTTAGGGAGGGGCCTCAAAAGTAGAAAGGGTCAACCACCAGAACATCCCATACACAACCCAGAATTATAACAACTGAATGTGTAATTGGATCGATTAATGGTGTAAAATGGCAAAATATTTCAGTAGATTATTTTTTTTTAAATTGATGTTAAAAGCCATTAACTCTTTATTGAATACAAAGGGAAAATTCAACTTCAAGGGAGTAAAGAGAATTGAATATAAACTCCTTGAAAATCCTTTTTTTTAAAAAAAAGAAAATTGAGATGTTGGTGAGAGCTAAGCATGTGACAGGAATCTAGCTCTCACTGGCTTTGAGTCTTTCATTCTTCTTCACACCCATCTGAGTAATAAACTCAAGGGACAGTTTGGGGGAAAGTGGTAATTGAGAAAAGCCAGAATGCAGACAGATTACTACCGGTAGACTGCATCTTTAAACCTAAGGGTTTTTTTACAAATAAAGTCTACAGTCACTCATTTAAGTTTTCTAATAGTATTACTTTGCACAAATGTTGTGAGATATCTTAGGGGAAGGGAGGAAGATTATCCTCTAATTCATGCTTAGAAGTGATAAAATAACAATATAGAAAAAAATGGTAAAACTTCTTGGTGAGGGAAGGAAAACAGTGAAGCTAGTTTCGCTTTCCTGCTTCAGACATTCATTTTTATTACCTTTAAAAAACAACCTTTATGTGAGCATCATGCAGTGACAGAGTTAAATTATAATCCAAGTAGCATTCCAAGGATAGCAGTGAAGAATGAGAGTAACCTCAGTATTGTTTTCTTAAAATCTCAAGTTGCCCACAAGGCAAAATGAAGTACAGGTAATGCACTGTGTCAACATATAGCATGCTCCAAAGTGCATGGTCACTTATCCACGCAATTAGCAAAGCACTTAAAGAAAACTACATGGACAACCATGGGGAAAGTCACTATATAAGAATTTTTTAAAAATTAAATCCCAGATGCTTTAGGAAAAACAACAGCCATCCTAGAGCTGCAGCTTAGCTGAACACATTTCATCTTGCTTCTTGTTTATGTAAATCCATTTTGGACTAGGGTGGATTTCAGTGTTGATGAGTTTAAAAATGAATAAGCTAACTCTAAATGCTAAGAAAATAAATCAGTTTCTGGGCCACTTTTTTCCATCCCGGAAAGAATGCCTCTCTTCTTTGCAGAGTGAGTTGGGTGGATAAACTAGCACATAACAGATTAAGTTGGTTGTCACACATTTGCAGACTTCTCCAAAACTGAAGTTTGCTGATCCAGACATCCTGGAGTTTATGGAGCCAGACTCGTCATATAAGTTATTTCCACAAGACTCAGGTAAATACACACAGTATCTATTTCATTTAAGCAAGTGCTTTTCCTTTTCAAGAGGATATTAAGTCAGTCTTAAACTAAAATCTAAAATGCATTCAGTGCATTTCTGTTTGTTTTTCCTTCATTCAAATAAATGGTTTCATCCTACTCAATAGTACTCTTCCCTAAAAATTCATTGCTATACCAGTTTTTCTACGGTTAAAAATTAACTGCCCTCTCCCATATGTAACATTTGGTTTAGAATGCTTGGAATGAAGCAGAATATAATGTTGTGCCTCACCTAAATATTTCCATTTCTATAAGAGGTGACTGTTACAAAGCTTTTTTGTTTGGTTGGTTTTGAACTGACTTAGTTTTTTTCTTCACTGATTGACTTGTTCATTGTGCTTTAATCTGAACGTTCTAATTTTGACAGCATATTTTCAGAGATGATTATTCAGAGATTAACACATTTTTTTAAAAAAAGTAAAAAAAAATCATTGATAATTAATTCCTCATAATATTACTGTGATTTTCCCATTTTTTCAGGCCTAGATTGTATTGCTCAAACATTACAAAATGAGAAAGATGTCATTGATACAAAAGGCCATTAGTCTTAGCATAACTGAATTTTTACGGGAGGGCAGCTATGGAAGACTAGGGAATGCATTAGTCCCCTAGGAGAACTTGGAGAGCCACACCTGCTCCCAAACAAAAACTCTAGTGAGTATGGGGATATTGTCACCATGTTCTGGGTCTCAAAAAAGCATCTCCAGGGCCTAAAATCAGACCACAGAGTCTGCAAAATATGTGGGAAATGCATCCCATACCCCCTAGTGAACATTTGTTATTCCTTTGCCTTTTCCTCTTCTTTCTCCCATTCTTTCCTAAAGTTATCCTAGTTGTGATTTTCCCGTTCTGTTCAGTTTCCCCCACCACTTTCCCAGGGTCCTCCCCCCCCCAGGTATCCTAAGATTTGGATGCTGCAAACATTATTTAGGGGCTTTAGTATTATTGCTACTTTTCTAGAGGGAACCAGTTTGAACCTTGTTCTATAGCCTTGTCCATGACTACGGTTGCTGGAAGAGAAAGTGAAGTTGATCATTTTGAAACTATATATAAAAGCCTGTATTGTATTGATAAGCTACTTTAATGTGACCGGTAAGAATGATGGAGGAACTTTCTCCTGGTGCGGCCACAATGTATTCCTATACTAAGGTTAACAAATCATAATTCCCATACTTTTAAATTTCAAATTTTCTCTAGTAGCTCCAAAGTTTGGGAGGGGGGCAATTCACCTTTGATTGCTTTAGAAAAGTGTCTGGATACATGGATGAATACACACACATGCAGACACACACATATGTGCACCCAACTCTTACAAGGATTTGTTCAGAGAACAATCTTATGCAAAGTTACAACTACCTTTTGTGAAGATAAATAGAAGATAAAAAAGAGATCCAACCAAGCTTAGCTATCTACCAAAAAAGGAACATGGTGATTACAAAAGGGTGATGTCATTCAGAAACATTGTTTTGCCAGACTTAACAAGCAGGCACTGATTTAAATCTTTTAACCATCTTTGTAAAGTACTACTTCTTTTTATCTTCCCATTTGTCTACTTCTCATGAACTAAAAGCTCTAAGAAATCCCATTGTGAAAAAGTATGTGTACCACTTGCCTCTGACTGGTATGGAAACACACAGCCACAAGATATGTTGTGCTCACCACAGCACAATGTATACTGGTGACCATCACCAAAAAAAAAAAAAAGTATTTTAAACATTCCAGTTTCTTGTGGAAGCAGAAGTATCAAATAGAATACAGTAATACAGTGGTTGCCAAGTCATAGCCTGAAGGAATATGGCTGAAGCTGAGAAGATCTGGATATGGTCAGTACCTGGATGGGACACTGCCTGACAACTTCAGGTAAAATCTTTGATTTTGATTGATGAAAAGGGTGGATAAAATTGCTCCTACTCTACCATTTCCCAGCAGGCTTGGAAATGTTTCCCCAGGAGATTAGATTTTGTGGACTTATTTCCAAAGATGTTAAATAGATTTAAAATCCTTTTACACCATCTCTTCCAGCCTCCTCCCTCCTCCAACACAATAATCATGTGGCACAGTGATTTTTGAAACTTGACCCACTTCCATACTACACTGTTATAGTGCAATTATTCCACTTTCAACATCCTGTGGAATCCTGGGATTTGCAGTGTAGGAAGGGCATTTAGAATTCTCAGTCAGAGAGCTCTTTGACTTCAGTAAACTACAAACTCCAGAATTCCACAGGATGTTGAAAGTGGAAAAATAGCACCATAACAGTGTAGGGAAGAAATGGCCCTTGTTTTTCCTTTTGAGTGTTTCAGATTTACCAAACTTTACCAAGATAAAATTTGTATTTTTCTCACTTGTTCTTTCACAGTTTACCTTAAATATGAAGCATTACCTTGATTAAATTTGCTTTTTAAACTATTATTTAGAAGCTTTATCATCTACTCATATATGCAACATAGTATTCTCTTCATTTAACCCAAAAGGTGTGATAAATTTTAGTAGTGAAAATAAAAATCCTCAATGTAGGTCCTAAAGCCTTATCTGTCACAACCATCAGACATTAATTGGTGGTGACAAGTGACACAGCCCAAGATACAAGATCTTCCCTCTGACATAACTGTAGGGGAAAATGCATTTGTAAAAAATCCACTTATATGCATGTAAACAACTATTCAGGAACAGGAATTCATTGGTGAAATTTCAGCCATCTTTAAGCATTTTTCATTCCATTCACTTAAGTGGGAGATGAGTTAAATATCTTGATGAAATTTAAAAAGCAGTTAGCTTTAAAAAAAATAGGTGAAATGCATCTTTATCCTACCAGCAAATTTGTCCTGGCTGCATGGCATACTAGCCTGAGAGGCCAGATTGCGGAGTTCATAAGATAGAGCTTTCTTTGTAATGGCATCTTGGTTGTAAAACTTCCTCCCGTGCCTTTTGAGTTTCCAGCTGGCAGACTTGATTGCATGGTTTAGTATTATCTTATTTTTTTAAAAAAATTTTTTTATAAAGAAACCATTATTTTTACAAATCTCTGATGTATCACCTTGGGAGGCCAGCAGGCTGATACACTTTTCCAATCAATCAGTCAATCAATTAATCATGGCTAAATATGG
This sequence comes from Ctenosaura bakeri, assembly GCA_948474755.1. NCBI lineage: Eukaryota > Metazoa > Chordata > Lepidosauria > Squamata > Iguanidae > Ctenosaura > Ctenosaura bakeri. The sequence goes on from CAOLHI010002032.1 coordinate 68,427, forward strand.
GTAGTAAAAAGGATAATTTGAATTCAACTTCCCTTTTTAAGAGAAAAAGATATTTTACAACATTTTCCTGTACTATCCTTAATTTTGATATCTTAGGAAAGGGATGCATAACCTCTTGTGCCCCAAGGGTGGGTGCTCGGGGAAGGGGGAGTTGAAGACCCCCAAATGTAGGCTCTTGTTTCACTCCATCACAGTGATTCTGCTATGTTACCCTGTTTACTGGGGGTCTTGTGAGGGACACCAAAGTGCGCTCTCAAAATATCAAAAGGTGGGGAAATTAGCAAGAGCACAAGTTAGCACTGCGAGAGGCAGGGCAACGGAGCGGAATCTTTTACCCAATGTCTACGGGGTCAGGCCAAGTCAAGGAGCAAACAGGATTGAAATAATAATGGCGATCTTTATTAAAATACATTCAAATGGTGTATGCAGCACACTCACACAGATAACTATAGAAAATAAAGGTTGGAGTGAGACAGAGGGACTTTTAGGAGGGATTGTTGATTTGGGTGATACTCCACCTGTCCTGGAGCCTGGGTAGTTCGCTGCGGAAGTTCAAAAGTGCTTAGTCTCAGTACATGGGACTGATGGGAAGGCTCGCCAAGCACAGAGGCAGCAAGTCTGGATGGAAATCGGGCGCGATCCAAGCGATCTGAGAAAAGTCTCAGAATCAGGGGCTTTTATAGGGAGAAATGTGGCCACAGGCTATTCTGTACTTGGGGAAAACAATGAGTTTCGGGCTGGAGACAAAGCCTCTGAGAGGTCAGAATTTAGCATGATTGAGTTAGTTCCAAATTGACAAAGGAGTAGACAGTATGCAAACGCAAAGTGCTTGACAGATGAGGATTCTCATAATCAAGCCTCCTGCTCGGGGCAAGGAGTTCTTTGTAAGTAACGTGCATACATAACAGTGTGCTTGCTGAGAGGTCTCCTAAAGCGGCGATCTGGCTGTTTCTGGCCTGCCTGGATGGGAAATGGAATGTCCAGGATTAGTGGCCGTGCCTAGTTTTGTGCTTGTCCGGGGGCCTCACAAACACATGGAGAGGGATGGTAGAAGAGAGCCAAATTATTGATATCAAAGTGATATCTAATGTTACCCCAAGTGCAGCTTAAGAACTGCAGTAACAGCTACATTAAGTAGATGGACACAAGAGAAAGAGAATGCTCCAGTTTAATTGGCACAGCTGCTACCTTACCACCATTAATGGGACAACAACAAAGCCTCTAACTGGTGGCAAGGAGTTGTACAGCAAGCCCTGACAGACCATATGTAGCCCAAGAGTTGTACAGCCCATCTTAAGAACTCAAAGATTTCCTGGCAGAAACAAGTCATATGTTTCAAAACACTTCCCACTTTTTCCAGATGAAAACAAATGTTGGCAAAGTTCAGGCTGGTATACTCCCATATTTGTTATCTGCCGTCACATCACACACGACTTATGGCAATTCTATGAAAGATGAAGCTGTGAGACATACCGTTCTTAATAGACCTGGTACAATCTTGCAAACTCTATGGCTTCTTGGTTGAGTCTATCGACCTCTAATGTGGTCTTCCTCTCTTCCTACTGCCTTCCACTTTACCAAGAATCATCATATTTTCCAGAGCGTCATGTTGTCTATGTGTCTCAAGTATGATAACCTAAGTTTAGTCATTTTGGTTTCTAGGGAGAGTTCAGGCTTGATTTGCTCTCAGACCCATTACTGCCTTTTTTTGGCAGTTTGCGCTGAGATTTCTTCCAGCTCCATATTTCAAATTCAAACCCTCTCTTCCTGTCAGCTTTCTTCACTGTCTTTCACAAGCATATACAGAAGCATACATAGACTTTGATGTTCAACCCATATATTGCATCTATACCTTCTAAGAGAGTAACTGTTAGTCCAATAAAAACATATATAGCCTTCTATTCTGGTCAGCCAGGATTACCATGTTTTGAAAAACCAAATAGTACACATTTACCAACTGACTATTTCAAACTACTGATTGTTGTGACAACTCTCACTTTAAATACCCCTACTATGGAAGCTGTGATAATTGGTAGTAGAAATATCTGTAACTTTCACTGTATTAAAATAACAATTTTGCCTTCCTTTTCCCTTTCCCTGCCTTCCTGAAAGCCACTTCACCTGCTCCACCAAACTGCCCTGCTCCATCACCATCACACAGCCAAGACTCCTTACTCCTCCATGCTGCTAGTTTGCCTTACCCCTCTGGGTCTGTCCTGCTTCTTTCTGCCTCCACAGCCCTGAGACACTGTCTCTGGCCATTTCCTCTCTACACTGTGATAGTGCTATTATTCCACTTTCAACGTCCTGTGGAATTCTGGGATTTGTTGTTTACTGAGACCAAAGAGCAATCTGGCTGAGAATTCTAAAGGACCTCCCCCAACTGCAAGTCCCATGATTCTATACAATGTTGAAAGTAGAATAACAGCACTATAACAGTATAGCACAGAAATAGCCTCTGATTCTCTGTGTGCTTTGCTTGACCAGTCTTGTTCCCTTGTTCTACTGGAGCTCTCAGTCGATTCAACAAGACAGCAGGTGGACATTTAAAAAATCCACCCAAACAGAAATTTTAGCTCTGAAAAAAGAGGACATATCCATGAAAATGAAGATGTATGGTAATCCTAGGTTAGACTTGATTCAAATGTGGAACAAAAATAATCAAGTTCACATGTTTAACGCTGAATTCATGAATCATAGTGTGTCACACTGTGGCCAAGCAACTTGGCTGCACATTCCCACTATGTATCAGCCCCACTATGCAATGGCTTCAGTGTAAAATATTCTCATTTGCATTTTAAAACAAAGTTGCCCAACTATATCTACAAACCAGGATAAGTAGGCTTGCTTTTTTGAAATATCTCTGCACAGCTTCCACATACAGAAAGCTAGCTTATAAAAGAGAAGAAAAGGAAAAAGGATACCATTTTAATAAGTGAATTAGTTATGCGTATGCTGTTCTGATAGAGTCCCTTTAAAATAATTTTCTTGTGAGACAGAGAGAGCAAGAAAGAACAAGGAAGAGAGAACTATGTTTCAGAGCTGCCAAACTTTATTGACATTTAAGTTGTTTACTCGAGTTTCATCCTGTTTGTCCCTTGGTTCTTTAACTCTCAGCTGAATAGAAGCAAGGAAAGCTTAGCATTAAAAATGGGAATTAGTACAAACAGATTTTTTTTCAGCTTCACTCAGATATGAGTAGCATGGAGTTCCCAAGCACTGCACAAAGGAACGTGTCCAGATTTTGGGAGAGGTCCTGAAAACATATTCCTAAGATCAATATTGCTGTTGGCTTCAAAAAGACTTGCTCACACATCCTACTGGCAAGAAGATACCACAGTGTCTGCCAGAAAGCAGAGAAAAGGTGAAAAGAAGGTGAAGGCCAAAAGGTTCTTTAAGGAAAGGAAAAGAAAGTCTTCCAAGCCAGCTATACTGAACTGGAAAAGATGAGAATGTTAAAATCAATTTTCAGGACAATTTTTTTTAGAAAAGATTCTACTTCCAAAATCAAATACATTCAGATTCTGGGTTGGTTTTTTTTTAATAGTTCAATTTCTTCAAAGTTGCTCAGACTGGTGTGTCTGTCTTTAACTGAAAAAATAGTCCAAATGTCGCCAACATTTTCCGAAGAACTAGAAAACCATGGATTTCATGGTTTCATGGCTGAATGCAGGTTTTTGAAAAACAAAATGTAAACATCTCTAGTGATCCACCTACCAATCCATGTTCTATTCTTCTAGCTGTGAACATAATTTGCCTACATGAAATTGGCTGCATGATAGGCCAGTTATAAAACACTTGTGGTAACTGACCTGTGACACAAAGTTTCTACTTTCTGATGTAGTTATCTAGTAAAATTGCTATCTTGGGAGTCAAGAGTAGTTATATGTGTATATTTAATCTACAGCAGACATCAGTCCATTGCAGATATGTTAAGTTTAACCTCTAGCAGAAAATCAGATTACATGATTCATACTAAATCAGTTCATAACTAAATCTAAGGCCAGATTGACTTAACAGTATTTGTATGAGACTGGTTCCTATTTAATTTTAAAGCAACAGAATACCTAATATTTCCAGTAAGGGGGGAACAGAAAAAACCCCAGCTTCTTCTGGAACTTATCTGTTTGAATTAGTTGATAATTAATACAGGAATTATAGCCTCTGCCCCTCCTCATTTAGAAATTGAAAACTGAAGTGCACTTTTCCAGCCAAGAAGAAGAAAATAAAAGGGAAACTAGGTACATAAAATAAGATGCAAAGGTAGCTGTGCCGGGCAAAGGAAAACTTTATTGGGATATTGCCTATAACTTAGGCCAGTTTTATGGTCACAAAATACTGTGTAAACTATCACATTATCCAAAATTCATTATCCAGTAAATGTTGAAGAAAAGTGAAGAAGGCTCAGATTAAAATCTTCAAGCCATGGCTCCATCCTCTGTTTCTGCAATTGTTAGCTGCCATGCCCGCTATTTCACCACCACTGTTATGTGGTATATTGTTCTACCCGTAGTGGCCTTCTACACACCTGGATCCCAATCACAGACAACCATGTATCAGGTCAAGCCTGTCCCAATGCACGAAAAACAAAGACAGCCTGTTATCACCTATGTATCACCTACAAGGAAATCCTTTGTAGTACACATTTCTATAGCATTTTGGTTCATCTTAATAAAAACATTGCCCAATTGAGAATTTTGATATCTTACGATGGAAAATTGGAGGAAGATGTAGAAATTCAAATAAGATCCTAAATAGTACAGAGATAATTTCAAATGTTATCAGCTATTTTTGAAAATATAAAATTTAGCTTTTATTGAAAACCATCTCCAAGCAGTTTACTTAACAGTATGAAAACAGAAGAACTATGCCAGTGTCATATTAACAAAGCTAAAGGTTATTGAAGATGTTTCTACAACATCTTGACAACAGCTGGGGCCTAAATGTCCATCTCTATAATATCCTCTCAATTTCTGTCTTTGAATTGTAGCTAACTACAGACACCATGGCTTCAACATCAGTTCCTTTCAACACAGCCACCTAACCACTTTTTGTAGCAGGCTTTATTTACCATCTTTCCTGATGAAGAATTATGAAAAACTCAAAAGCTTGCTCAATATTTTGTGATTCTCTGAACTAGCCTAATAAAATGTTTTACCTTATAAAATAAAATGGCAGCTTAAAAATAAATTCACATTTAATGATGCCAGTAGACGGAACTTTTTGTTCCATTAAGTAGTTGGGCTAGTTCCAAACTGACTCAAGGTGACTTTGCACATACAAATTAATCATAAGAATTAGATGGAACTACAGATGGTGGCAAATACATCACATAGGATTCAGGAACCAAAGGACAAACCATTCAAGGGGCCAGACCAACAGGAAAAATGGAGAGCTAACAGCCCAGCTGTCATTATGAACTTGGGTGAAAAAAAGAATGTTGTAACATTTGCTGAAGGTGTAGAAGGAGATAGCCTTTAAGTATGTGAGAACTCTTCTCCAGAAGACAGCTAGTTCTATGATCACCACTAGAAATATCTCTGTCCACAATATTTGTAATGTTATCACTCAAGCAACCATCTTTGTCCATGATGTACTCTTAGCCCATATCCCTGCAGTTCCTTAAATCCATGTTTTTTCATCTCCTTCCCCCAAATCACAGGCAGGTCATTTGTACCACTCTTGCCCAGCTTCAGCATGAAACAAAGAAGTTCATTGTTAAAAAAATTTCAACTAGCTGTTGCACATGTCTTTTTCTCCTCCCACCTCTGCTTCTTTTCTAGTGGCCCTTGCCTGGCCCTTGCTCTGCCAGCAAAAATCTCACGTATAATAAAAACCTTGTAGATTATAAAGGGAAAAGATTTGAAAGAGGGCTGTTTTGTCTCATTCTATAGGTCCTCTTGACATGCTGCCATGACCACTGAATAGTCATGTCTAGTCCTGTTTACTTAAACATCTGATGGCCCCCCTATTTCCTCTGTCTCAACCCTCCTCCACCATTTCCTTTGAGAGTGGACCAGTGACTCTGGGAAAGAGAAAGATACTGAGGAAAGGCAGGGAACGAATCATTCTCAGCTCACCCTTTGTGTCACTTTCCTCCCCAGAGCAGAGAACTGCAGCAGATTTAAGATGGTGAAGAGAGTCAGGCCAGGAGAGTCACTACAGAGACTATCTGTTGGGGCTGTGAAAAGTAAGAGTTTGTGAATAGGAAGAAATTGAGGTGCCTCAAAGTGGTAATACCTGAAAATTTCCTTTATCTTTCCTTAAGTGCAGGGAAAGGGAAGCCAGGAAACGTTGCTTTAAGATACCTGGAACATCCTGAAGCACAATTCCCCAAGGCATCTCTTGTTTTCCTCCAAGGGAAAAGGCAAAATCTTCCTTTTTTCTACTGCTCTGCTGTTACCCATCTCCACTGAGGCAAGCAGCCTGAAAACATCTGAGTTCCGGTGAGGGGGTAATTCTTGAAGTGCTTTTCAGAACATAGCCGAGAAACTTGGGGAAGAAGTAGACAGAGAGCAGGGAGTGAGAGAACAGAGAAGGTAAGATTTAAATCTCATCTTTCCCACAGTCTCTCTCCATTCCACCAACTTTTGTTTTCTGTAGTGAATGGCTGAAAAGCAGCTAAGCTCCCAAGACCAATACAATTTTTTAAAAAATTCAAAAATAACTGTAAACATTTTAAAAAGCCTGTTGTACACTTCTCAGACATTCCTCAATTCCTCTGGCAGAATGATAGGGAAAATACCTCTGTGTGTGAGACAGAGAAAGAGAGAATGAGAGTGAGACAATGAGAATATGAATGACTATCTACCTACTTTTGCCACAGATTCCATCTACCACCTATACTTTTGCAAACTGTTGACAGCCCTGCCCTTTGCTTCACCAGCACTGGTAGCATCCAGACTGATTGAAAAGTCCCCAGATTTTGTTCCTGTTCTTTCCAATGTTTGTTGCTACTACTGTGGTTGTGGTTGTTGTTTCCCTTCATGTCATTTCTGACTTATAGTGACCCTAAAACAAACCATATATCACTAGGCTTCTTGCTATCCTCTGGGGGTAAGAAAGTTTGACTTGTCACCACCCAGTGGGTTTCCATGGCTGAGCAGAGATTTAAACCCTGGTATCCCAGTGTTGTAGTCCAACACTCAGACCACTACACCATACTGGCTCCAATTTTATACTGTGTTTACACAAACTGACATGAGGAGCTGATTGTACTGGGAGCTGACAGAAAATATCTCTGTCTCAAAATATTCAATATCAAAAAAAAAAAAAAAGAAGTACAGAACAGGGATAAAATCTTGGACATTTTGGTCTTTTTAATCAGTCTGAATGCACAGCTGCCTATTTCATATGGTCCTCTGTTCATGCCCTAATCCCAGAACTGGCTGAAACACAAACACAGGTTGTCAATATCCATGGGGATGATGCCATCTTCACTTGGCCTTGCTGCGGGATCCAGAAATCTTCTTTATATCAGTGGGACACTACATTTCCTCCAAAGATTTTAGTAAATGGAGTTATCTGAGGTGCTGAATCCTACCCCTCAACGGGCTCTACACATTAGATATCTCCATTAATGTTTAGACTAAAACCCAGAGCAGATTCACTGCCCAATTCATGCGGGCAGCACCAGCTGCCACTAACGGCTTCAAGTGAAAATGCTATTTGGGCAGCAGATGTTCTGCTACTCTCTGACTCAACCTTCTTGCTTTATGCATGTGCACTACAACAAATGAGCACCCTTGAACACACAGTTCCAGGGCCACCTATTGCGCACAGCCGAGGGCAAACTATCCCCTGCTTCTGCGGGAGGGGGTTGAGCTACAGTATTATTGTAAGCCAAAGAAAAGCCTCTGCTGCCCATCAAACAATAATAAAAAAAATAGAGATTTAGTGCTGAGCTGGCAGCTGTAGCAAAATACTATAATCAACCTAAAATCATCATTTTCACACCTTAAATGCCTCATTACTGTTGGTAACTGAACCTAGAAATTTCTGCCAATGTAGTGTACCTGAAAGCATGAGAGGAAAAAAATCTATTTGAAAAGAAGCCTTTTTTTTTTTTGAAAGGCAGAAAAAAACTAATTCACAGTAGCTTTCTTTTCTGTGAAGGTTACGGTCACCCTCGCTTACTTTTACTCTGCAATCTCTACTCTTTGTCAAAGGCAGGAACAAAAGAATGACAAGGTGGCAGGTACAAATTTATCACCAAAAGTCAAATTTCATACAATACTGCAGCTTGAAGTGTGGGAGTAGTTAGAAAAGCAGCATTACATTTGAACTGTATTTTCTTGGCTCTACTTCCCTCTCACATTTTCTCAGTTGATTAGCAGGAATTGAATTTATAACAATTTACACTGGCTTTACAGCAGAGAATATTTTGAACAATTTCTAATAATAACTTCCCACAAGCTATGGAATGTATCTTTGAGTATACTGCCTACGTAATGTCTTTGCTCAATATATAAGAACTGGCCTCATTTTTTTTAATCTAGTCCTTTGTTATTACTTCTTAGGACTGTAATCTTACCAAGGCAGCTTACTATATAAACTAGAGATGGGATGAATCAAGAATTTTCCAAACCCGCATCCAGATCCGAATCCCTAGAAGGTTCTGCGAATCCACAAATCTCACGAATTTAGAATCTTTCAAGTCCTTTTTTACAAAAGGGTTTAAAAAGCAAGAGAAACAAAGCACTTCTACTGAAAAGTGTTTTGAAGCAGAATTTGACATCTTTGTTTAATGAAAAACAAATTAAATAATAGTTCGCTTTGAGGAAAACATACCCATATACTTCTTATTAAGAATTACATGTAATTTGGACGTAGTTCCAGATGTTGGAGGATGCTCAAGATGATGCCATCTCCTGGGTTGACTATTACAAAAAAAGAAAAAGAAAAAAAGGACAAGGATAATCTTGGGAAAGACACATTCTCTCAGCCTTAGCAAAACCTGAGGCGAAGGCAAACCTCCCTCTGAAGAAATCTGGCCAAGACAATTGTTATAGCTTTGCCTCAGAATCTCCCCAGATTGAAAATGACATGAAGGCCCTTTCTACACAAGCAGGAAAATGTGGATTATTAATCCCACATTTTCCTGCCTGTGTAAACAGGACCACATACTACAGTACAGAGATAATCCAGGTCAAAACCAGCTTTTCTTTGAATAGCTCCTTATGGCATCTTGGGGTTTGTAGTTTGATGATGCACTAGCATACTTTGGCAGAGAAGGCTCTGACACCGTGTCCAACTACAAACCCCAGAATTGTGTATGAAAGAGCTTTGCAAGGGAGCTATGCAAAGGAATCTTCTTCAACTGTCCTTGAAATCTCAAGAACATTGTACTTTCCAGTCAAGTCTCAAGTCCTGCAACAAGAAAGGCACTTTAAACACACACACACACACACACACACACAAAACACCAGTCTCTAGCCCAGTCTCAATTCTCTACCCTGATGTCCAGTCTCAAGTCTTAAAACAAGGAAAGCACTTAACAAAAACAAACTAACACCAGCTTCTAGTCCAGTCCCAATCCCTACCCTCCAGTCTCAAGTCAAAAGAATAGGAAGAAGAGAATAATTATGTTGTAGAGGGAGGCAGTCACAGGGGCAGGCAGGAGGAGGGAGCTTGATCTAGGGCACTCACACCAGGTCAGGCCTCCAGGCGTGCAGGAAAGCGGCTCTCGCCACCCCTGTGTGCCTGTGCGGGCGTGATCCGGGGCGCTCCTGCCAGCCCAGGCCTCCGGGCATGCACAAAAGCGGCTCTTGCTGGCCCTGTGCACCAGTGCGGGCCTGATCCAGGGCTCTCGTGCCAGCTCAGGTCTCTGGGTGTGCAGGAAAGCAGCTCTCGATGGCCCTGTATGCCCATGCGGGTCTGATTTGGGGCTCTCGCGCCAGCTCAGGCCTCCGGGTGTGCAGGGATTCGAAAAATTCAATTTGCCTGTTTTGGCCCAGGGATTTGGATCCATGAATCTCGAATCTTTCCAAAGGATTCAAGAATTTGCGGATTCAGTTGGCCCATCCCTAATATAAACACACATTCGTGCAATTGTCTCTTAAGGTAAGAGGCAGTGTAGAGGACTACCGTGAACTGGGATAGTCACACTCATGACTCATAACCAGTGTGATACAGAAGGCTATCTGCCCTCCCCACAGCATTTGGGATAACTGAGGCAACCACTTCAATGCATTTTCATTGTATTCACAGAATATATTATGTCCAGCAAATAGAACATTAGAGATGCCTTAATAATTTTGCTAATCATTATCGTAATCTGTAAACTATAATCTGTTTACACCAATATGAATTGGGAGAAAATGACATGAATAACACTGACATGTTTATTTCTACACTCACAATTTCCCAACTGAATCCATGACTATCTTGTTGCTGCTGTTGTTAGCTATAAAGTTCCCTTGACTTATGACAACCCTATGAGAAATTTCTGAGTTCCCGTCATCAGCAGCCCTGCTCAGGTCTTCCAAACTCAGGGCCATGGTTTTCTTGATCAAATCAATTAACGTTATATGGTCTTCTTCTTTTCTTATTAACTCCTATTGTACCCAGCTTTGTTGTTTTTTCCATGTCATTTCAAGGCATTCCAAAGTACACTACCCTCAGTTTAGTAATTTTAGGTTCTAGAGAGAATTCTGGTTTTATTTGCTGTCAGACCCATGATATCCTTAATACCCTCTTCTAGCACCACATTTCATACAAGTTGATTCTCTTTCAATCTCTTTTAACTATCCTGTTTTCCCAGCCCTACATACAAGCTGGGAATACTATGTTCCTGACTTTGGTATTTAACTTAATCTTTATGCTTGAGGATCCAAGTTTTTCACAGCTACAATTACAAGTCTAAACTATTTTCTGATTTCTTGACTACAGTCTCCATTTTTTTATTAATGACTGAACCAAGATATAGCAGATCTTTAACTATTCTGATGTCTTCATCACCCCTTTAAAGTTATATAAATCATCTGTAGTAATCACTTTTGGTTTCCTATTATTCACCTGTGGAGCTGCTTCTGCATTTTCATAGTCATTCGAAGTTTTTATTGTTTTCTGCTACCAATATGGTGCCACCTGCATACCTTGTTGATGTTCCTTCCTCCAATTTTCACACTTCCTTCTCCTAAATCTAAGCCCACAGTATATTCTGCATAAAAATTAAAATGCAAACTTGTCTGATCCTCTTGTCAATGGGGAACATTTTTGTTTCTCAATATCATGTCCTGACAGTTCTCTCTTGTCTAGAGTACACTATGCATCAAGATTATCAGATATTGTGGCAAATCCATTTCTTTTAATGTGAACCACGACTTCTCAAGACCTGCACAAACAAAAGCTTTGCTATCATTTATAAAGCACAGTTTCATTTTCTTTTGAAATTCCTTGGTGTGTTCCATTGTCCAACTTATGTTTGCAGTATGATCCCTAGTGTCTCTTTCTTTTTCGAACCCAGCTTGAATGTTTTGCATTTCTAGCTCTATATACGGTAGTACCAAAATGGGCTATGACTATCTAGCAAAGCTATAATTAAACCTTAATTTGCTTATAAAAGTCTAAAACAGACCTACAAAGTAACCAATGCCCCCTGCTTATGGAATATTCTAGACATTCTGGGTATGTTCTTCCTCATCAGCTGTGTTGTATTACATTTTTATATGTATAAGGGCAGAGAGAACCAGATAGAAATTCTGAACTTCAGAGCTGGTCCCTGCCTCCAACTTGGTACAAACAGTACAGACATATTTGCAGCAAGCCCAAGGTTTTAGATGATTATTCTTGATAGTGAAACGCTATGTATTAATTTTTCTTTCAAATAATCAGCATGCACAAATGCAAGAAAAAGTGTTACAGAAGTAGTAGCCATGCTCTACCTCTCCATGACAAACTGTTGCTTCTGCAGGATTGAAGCAGATGAGAAAGCCTGCAGACAATGTACTACAAGTCAAAAATTTGCTTGTAAGGACCACTACAGTATCTAAGTGACTTGGCCTGGTTGTCTGTAAGGTGGCACAAAGAACAGACCTTCACTGAAGGTCACTTCCATCAGCAGGGATCACTTTATTCTTTGATGTTCTGTACACAAGTCAGCAAGTGCCCACCACAGCACGCTGGGGTATAGGAGTGGTTGAGCAGTCAGTCCAGTCTGGGTCAATCATGGGTTATCTGAGCAAGATGCAGGGAAAAGCATGAGGTGGTCTTTAGCCAGTCTGTACAGGAAAGTCAGAAGTCCAGGTACACCTAGTCAGCAAAGAGTAATCAGAATAGTCAAAAAACCTAGTCAGTCCAAGGTCAAGACAAAACAGGAAAGGAGAGGGTACTGCTAGGCAAACCAGGTAAGACTCCACTAAGGCTGGAGAGGAACTGCCACAATATTTATGACAAGCCCCTCCAAGGCCACAGGTACCGTACCTCATTAGTGTAATGAAGTCAGCATTTGTTACTTAAACCACACAGGGCTCAGCATGCTATCTTCATCTTTAACCTCTGTCATGCACTGCTGGGGAAAAGGATCCTCTACTGCCTCAGCTCCCATCTCCTCAGAGAAAGCCACAGCTTCTTTACAATCTGCCTCCTTGTCATCTGACTTCTCCAAGGGGTGAGTTATGACACTGGGGTAGAAAATTACCCCATGAAACTATTAATGCTAGGTCTTTGTTTAAATAAGTAAAAACAATTGTTTCCTTTAAGGTTTATGTTTCTGGTCACAACAAGCTTTTTGTATGCTTGTTTTTGGTTGGAAAGAATGGCGGTAGCATATTTGGGATGCTGATTATTTTTTTGCAGAAAAAAATGTCTGTCACCTCCTCAAAACAAATGTTACAACCAATATGAACGTGTAGTTTCTGGCTCAGTGTTTGGATTTTGTGGAATACCCCTCATTCCACACCTATAAAACTGTGGGCATGAAGCATTTTTATTTCTAAAATACAGTTGTTGTCCTAGAGGTTACCCAGAAAATATACTCAATGTATTTTTTTTAATTATGTGGACCATAGCTCAAGTGGTCACTTGAACTATTTATGGCACACAAACAGTGACAGAATAGGCAGAAGAATATTTTATATCTCACTTGAGTGCATCTGAATCACTAAAGGAGGAAGGTTAAGAAATATCTATGTGTAGCTTTGGACAGGCAAAATAAGTTTTTGTGTGATAGTGTAGAAAATGGACAAGAATTAGGGGATTGGTGAATTTTTTCATATTTATCTACAACTCAAAGAACCACAACTCCTAGTTGGTTAAAAATGGAATAGAAAATTATGTTTTGACAGGACATAGTGTGTTTAAGCTCCAGCACACATGACATGACTAAAAATTCTTTATGCAAAGATACTTATGCCTACTTGACCTAAACCATATATGCATCAGAATCAGAGAGTTATAACATTTCCTCTTAGGTAATGAGCAACAGTCATCTGTTAAGATTTTTGGAAGCTTGAATGAAAACAATATGTTCTAACCTAATAATGAATCTAGCACTGAATTTTTATAACCATGACTTGAATAGTAGATCAATAGTGGAGAAAATAATCCTTCTTCCTTGTGAGCTCATTTTGCCATTGAACAAAATCTTCTGCTTGCCAAAGAACACATCTGTATTTTCTTATAGCCACTGCTTTGCTTGAAAGTTGCAAACTTTCCCTCTAAATTCTCTTCTATCATTTTAGAATATGTGTCTAAAATATTTTGTCCTTATTCTTCAAACGACACTTTTCTTGATATATAATAAGCATCAAAAGAAACAGTGTCTTCTTTTTGAAAAAAACAAAAAACCAAAGAAAGCAACTGTGTTCTTACCTTTGTGTGCTCATATAGTTTAGAGTGGCTCTAGCAATGAATGGTCACAACTAGTAACAAAAATAAAGCCCCAAATGCCCTGGGCACAGAATCTTGGGTATACTGACTGTGGAAGTAGATACTTCTAGAAGGTGTTATTGGAGAATCTGGAAGTGATGAACTATTTCCCAAACTGCTCAAATGCACAAGACCATGGAAAGCTAGCATAATATTCAACCAATATACTAAATCATTTTCTCCTTTTTATTTTAATACAGCACTTGATATATCACAGGATACCTGAAATAAGCAATCGGTCATCAGGGTTCCACATGTGAATGTACCCAACATTGACCCAAACTGAACATCATATGTCTACACTCTGCTGAAGACATACTTCAGTGGACAAATTTAGTGGCTACTGACTGCAAAAATGAAATATAAATCTTGAAAATTACAATCAAAGAGCACCTGTTAAGTGAATACAACAGTAGCTGCAAAGCTATGAAATTTGCTTTAATCAGCAAACAAGCTGTGAACCATTAAAAAGGAAACTAAACACCTGCAGTGAGTAGGTAAGATGAGGTCCTGCATCATTGTAGCATGGCTTGTTTTCTCTCTTCTGTTAATTAAATTGTGCTTAGATTTGTCCCTTTTACACACCCATGATTGCCTCATTCTTTTTCTCCTCACTGCATTTATCAAGGTCATCTGTCTGTACAGCTTTGTCTCATCCTTGATAAAGAAGAACAAAACAATGCAGCATTTACTGTTCATAGGGTTGTCTGCATTTCTAATGGTATTTATCTCTGTATTTTTTAAAAAAAAGAAAGTAAAAAGACCATGAGTAAAGCCAGTTCTACTTCTCATTATGCTGTTCAGGCTTACTCTGCACTATCATATGCAAAAGCAAGAGATGTTTGATGCTAAACACTTTTATGAATATCTACAATTTAAATGCCCCTAGATGCAGCCACTGGTGAGTGTGTTGCTTAAGTTAGCCTTTCCTTTTTGCCCTTTGGTGAGATATGGAAGTGTCTGGCATAATTCATCTAAGCACATCCTGAGTGCTACTGTGCATATTTAGTGAGACCTGTGCAATAAACCCTGATACTTCCACTACTACCTCCCCTTCTTCAGTAGTAGAGAAAATCCACTGAAAATTTTCTCCTAGCACCAGAATTCCTTAGTATTTGTGTCACATTTCAACGGCTGAATCTTTTTTTAAAAAAATAGAGTGTGAGAGAGAGAGACTCAAAGGTTTCTGTGTCTGCATATTTTGCTGTTCAACACATAGTCTATGTGTTCATGCTCCTGACTCCAGATTTTGTGGTGATGCTGTTTTTATTCATGGCAGAAAGTGTTGCACATACTCACAAATTCTACATAGAGGACCAGAAATTTTAAATTACAAGGGTAGAAACTCCAAACAAGCTAAAAAGTATCCTGGAAGCAAAAGTGAAAAATAGGTTCTCATATTTAATTGAGTAAGGTTTACATTCCATGTCCTCATTTTCTCCCCTCTAAACTCTGAACCATCCATCATAGATAGGAAATGATAAATGCACAGTCCCATCACACTCTCCATTATTTTGGTTCTGTTCTATATGATCAGTTTCTGGCTCATCTAACACAAACCTCTGTAGTGAGTGATGCAGGACAATTTCTCCACAGTGTAAATGTTTATTTGCTTGTCTGTTTTTAATTAAATTTAACTAAATTTAAATTTATATTCCATCTTTCTGCCACAAAATGTAACTAGCAGTAGTGAAATTCAACACACAGTAATATAAAGTACACAAACAATTAAAACATACAAAGACAACTAAGCAATAAAAACAGTAACCACACTCAATTGGTTCAAGCACAAACCCTGCTTAAATGCCAATGTGGGCTAGATAACAATTCCACTCAGAACTTGGTATATAATGGAAGGGAAATATTTTATATTTATTTATTTCCTACATCATTCTCCATGAACATCTTAGCATGTACATTAAACATATCCTGCTACACAAACTGTTCTTGACTCGAATCTATGCTATCCTTACACAGTTAAGGCCTTTCCGCACTCCACTGTTATAGTGCTATTATTCCACTTTCAATATCCTGCAGAATTCTGGTGTTTGTAGTTTACTGAGGCCAAAGAGCTCTCTGACTGAGAATTCTAAATGCCCCTCCCTAAACTGCAAACCCCAGAATTCCATAAGATGTTAAAAATGGAATAATAGCACTGTAACAGTATAGTGCAGAAAGGCCCTAAGCTTCCACAAAATCTAACTACTTTAAGAACTATGAAATAGGAAGAAATCATGATGACTAATATATAATAAACCCCATTAAATGAAAGACATCTGGCTCTGCTTTGTCAACATGGATGCATTAGGAAGCTTTTAGTTTGTTGCATATATCACTGCATACACAGGAAGAGCTAAGAGAGTTGTTGTGCTATTAGTAAACTGAAAAGCAGCTCAGAGATGTCATTTAGGGTCAAACTTCCTGCTAGTAATGAAGCTTCAAAGTGTTGACTTCTTTGGTGTAGAGCTGAGGCCTCTGTAGGAGGGAAAATCTGATAGTATCCACTACTAATCAGCCCAAGTCCCATAAAGCAACATAAAACATTGGCAGTAAAAATGAAGACCAATTCTAAAGAAGCGGGTGATCAGATTTTTACAATTGCAAACCCAATGATAACTACTCTCTTCTATTCTCCTTCCAAGAGTTTTAGAAAAAAACTTAAAAGTAAAGTTGCCTTGGGGGTTCCACGTTAACTGTTTTTGTTCAAAATGTATTCTTGCAGAATTACAATTTATAGAGGATTCAACAGTGGCTTAAGGATTAGCAAACTGACTTTTGAGTAGCTGGATTCTTCATCAATTCACTACAAATGGGACTAGTACTTAAAGGTGTTGGAAAGGGGGTCACCAAAAATTCCTTGGACCTCATGCAACCTGCAAGCCACAATATGCTCACTCCTAATCTATAATTTCAAATGAATGTAACTGAGCTCTGTCAGTTCAGAGACAGGTAAGATCTAATGCAGCCATGAGGATCAAACTGGGCATCTGTACTGACAGAAGATGCCATCAGTGGATTTAAGTGGAGATTATTTCCTTCCCTGTGCAGTTCTGTATACCCATTAAAGATGCTCTTCTTTACTCCATCATCTCATGCACACTCCAGCTTTCCATCCACTCAAAACTCTTCTCTGGAAATTTTCCCTTGTTCTCCAGTATTCATTCCACATCCTCCAAGATTTGCATATTCTATTCTAATTGATCCAAATCAATTCTGACCCCAAAGGAGGATTTTTTTTGACATTCCAAACCAACTTAATTTGATAGGCACATGATACAGTAAATATTTTAAAATCAGTGATTGGGAACTGTTCTATGCTCCATGTGTAGTAGCAAGTTTCACAAGTAGCCTGGTATTCATAAATTACATGGTGTTCACTGTTACATTCAGGATATTTTGCAAATGCAGTGGGATGCTAGTAAACTCCAATCCTTATTCTTAAGATTGGAATTAAGTGAGAGGGATAAAAGACTACCCCTGACTTCATACTGAGCTTTTACAGTGCTTAAAGGACCACAGCTGAGTTTGATTTCAGAGGTAATACCATGCATTTCCGTATTAGAACAGGCATAGCTTCCTGCAAAACACAGGGACTGGCTACCTGTAAACATTTGCGGCATCCTGTCTACAATGATTTGACATCAGGCACTGCTGGAAAGCTTTAGGGAAGACAAAAGATCACAGTAAAATGGCCCCTCCACTTTTGGAAAATGGGAAGGAATGAAGAGTGGGGGGAGGCTCACGTGAGCTCCCCCTTCCCTTTTCCATGCAGAATGGAATGGAATGGGAGTGGGGAAGGCTCAAGTGAGCCTTCCTTTCTCCTCTGGAGCTCTCCTTTCCCCTTTGCATGCAAAATTGAAGGGAATGGGGGGTGGGGGAAAGCTCATGCAAGCCTTCTTTTCCCCTCTAGAGCTACCCCTGCCATTCCATTTGATTTTGCCCTAGCACTGAGAACTCGCATAAGCCTTCCTTCCATTCTTTTTTCCTGAAAGAATGTGACTTGCCCAAGTTCACCCAGTAGGTTTCCACGGCTGTGCAGGAATTTGAACCCTGGTCCAACATTCAACCCACTACACCACGCTGGCTCTTTCATTCATTTGTAAAATTAGAATTATCCTGCTTTGCACCAATGCAGGCAAATTTTCAAAGAGGAATGACAACAGTCCTCACTCGAACACTTCACACTTTTTGTATGGTGTTATGGTGTTCTCTCTACACAGTTATAATTATTCCTGTATCCTGTACAATTAAACAGTAAAATACAGGTTCACTCTTTTATCTTACGCAGTCGTGATCTTGGGTTTGGAATAAACAAACAAGTGTGAAATTCCAGAAGTACACCAATGAGAAGGTTTTCACACCCAAACTGCAATCGCAAAAGAATTCAATATTTATATATAAAAAACAATGAATTCTCAAAAAGCTCAAATATTTGAAAACAAAAGTATTTCAGGGTATCAAATTTCAGGGTATCAACTTCAACTTTAATCCTTTCTGCTTTATTTCTGAAGTACACGTAGTGAGAAAAAAGAGCCCCACCAGCAGGAGGTGCAAGATAACTACATCAAGCAAGAAATTTAAGGTGTTATGAAAGGTCAACAATTCTTAGCCCTTTGAATGATTGTTGGTCCTGTTTGCCTTCAATTCATTTCTGAATTATGGAGACCCTAATGTGAACTTAACGTGGGGTTTTCTTGGCAGAATTTGTTCATAAAGCCTTTGCTTTCCTCTGAAGCTGAGAGAATGTGATTTGCCCAAGATCACCCAGTGGGTTTCTTTCCATGCTGAGTGGGGATTCAACCACTGGTCTCCAGAGTTGTAGTCCAATGCTCAAACCACTACACCATGCTCAGACCATTACACCATCCTTTGACTGATTACTTGGACTCTACCTTCCCTGCCACTTGCCACTATCTGGCCCGGCAATGCATGCTTGTTGCCAGGCTGGATAGACCATTGAGTGTTCACAGGATGAGGCTGGGTCTCATGGGAATTAGCCATAAATATATCCGCTAAGTTTCATATGACTTTAAAAGCTCTTTTATATGACTTCTGTACACATGGCCTGGTTTTATTTTGTCAGGAGCCACTGTCCATCAGATGCTGGGCGTAGAGCATCTGGCTTGGAAACAATCACCGTTGGCATTGTCATGTGACTGAAGTATGGCCACCACTGTCAAAAGAGCAAAACTGCTGGGGTGTGAGTTGAATGGCAGGAGCTGGGGGAGGGTGCAGGAACTTCCCAATTTGCTATCCAGAAGGGTGAGCAGGGTCCAGACTGCTTTTAGTTGAGTGGCATCTGGCTGACACTTGGTGCAATGAAAAAAGCAATGTAAACCCTGTGGCCTCAAGCCTAGCAGTACTTCCGTCACTGGAGATGCTTTCCATTTGCAACCATGCAGTGTTACAAAATATATACCAGAGCAGTGTCCCACCCTTCAGACAGGAAAGACTCAAGGAGCAGTAGGCTAGTGTGATGGCACTCAACTCTTTGTCCTCTGAGCCACCGTCTGACAGTATTTCAGGATACCCATTCAAGAGGGAAACTTTTTAGTATTACTTAGCTTATTATTAAGGCAGTGGCTTTGAAAAAAAAATGGGGGGGGCAGATTTGCTTCTAATTCACAGTACTGAGTTGCAATATGCAAACAACATGTTAAACACAAAAATAGGCAATTCTAGATAAGTGGTTTAATTTGAACTGTAAACTCTGGTAGATACAACTCAGAATGGGAAAAGTGATAGTAAGCCCTTGATAGTTTGATTGCCTGTTTGTTTTCCATTCCAAATGCTTTCTAGCTGCTTCCCTTTCCCCAGCTGGGATTTTAAAAGATGACTCATAAGAGTATGAATCCTCAATATATTCCCAAATGAAAAAGATGCCGACTCTTTTTTAAATACATCATTCTACAAGTCCTCTAGCTGCTAGTTAGAAAGTAGTTTACCGTCATCTCAAAGCACTGATTGAGCATTGGCTATGAACAACAAACTACGCAATGTGAGGTACCAAACATAGAGCAGCTTCGTTCATTCTGGTTCATTCCCAGTGTGTTGAAATATAATTCTTATAACCCCAGAAAACACATCTAAAAGTCTAAACGGCACCATGTTGGGGAAGGCTGAGACTTCCTCCCCACCCCCCACCCCCACCCCCACCCCGTTTCACAGCAATCTGTAACATGAACAGAAAACACTTTCCCCAGTAATTCTTCCCCTGCGCTGAGTTCAACAAAGTTAAAGGATATACAGAAAATATCCCTGTGGCTGCTCATTTACCATAAGTACTACTAGATTTTGCTTTGGGAATAATTTACTGGACAGAGGAAAGCAGATGGGGAGTGGGGAGAAGGGAATGGGTATATAAATATTTCTTAGTTAGTTAACAAAGCCTCTGACATTGACAAAGGCTTTTTATGGCAGTCTAACTTCCACTTTTTACCTCCCTAGCCTCTGACTAGCTGGAATTTTTATCAGCAGTGATATTGCTTAACATTTTTACAAATTACTTAGAGGATGGAATAGAATGCATCCTTATCAAATTTGGATATGAAACCAGATATGAGCAGGAGGTAGCAAACACCCTAGAAGGCAACAGGATCAGAATTCAAAATGATCTTGACAGATCAGATTGCTGGAACAAAACTAACAAAATGTATTTCAACAGGAAGAAATGTAAAGTACTACATCTCAGTAGGAAAAATGAAATGAACAAATAGAGGATGGATTACACTGGGTTTTAAAGCAGTACATGTGAAAAGAGTGTATGGGTCTTAGTAGACTAAATGTTAAATGGGTCAGCAATGTCATGGGGCAGCCAAAAAAGTCAATGTATATCTAAGGATACATCAACAGGAGCATAGTGTCCAGATCAAGGCAAGTAATAGCAATTCAGCTCTCGTCAGATTTCACCAGAAACACGGTGTCCACTGTAGCACACCACAATTCAAAAGGAAATGGACAAACTGGAACATATCCAGAGGAGTGTGACCAAGATTATGAAAGGCCTAGATACCAAGCTTTATGAATAACAATTTAGGGAGCTGGGTATGTTTAGCTTGGAGAGAAGACTGAGAGGTGACATGGTAGCTATCTCTAAATATCTGAAGGGATGTCAGGTAGAAGATAAAGTGAGCTTATTTTCTGATGCTCCATAGACTAGAACATGAAACACTGAATTGAAATTATAAGAAAAGAGATTCCACCTAAACATCAGGGAGAACTACTTTACAGAAAGAGCTGTTTTGCAATGGAATAGACTCACCTTTGGGATTCTTTAAATGGGCATTTGGGCATTGGATGGACATTTTTCAAGAGTGCTTTAGTTGTGAATTCCTGCAAGGTAGGAGGTTGCAGTACATAGTTCTTGCAGCCCTTTTGAACTCTAGGATTCTATGCTTCTAAAATGGTGAAGGAGGGCTCATGAAACATAAAGTGTCGCCATCGCGATTCCGCAGGATAGGTAAGTATGGGAATGTTGCGTGATCACTGGTGCTAAATGGATTTTATTGGTTTAGCGAATATCCCACAAGTGTGACGCATGGAGACAGGATGGCAGTAGGATGGCAATTATATCATGCAGAAGCACAACAGCTGACCGCTGCCATCCTGTCTGTGGAGGGCTGGTAGATGATGGGAGCTATGCAAAACCGTGATAGCACTTCCCTCCTGCCACTGAGCTCTGGCCAAAAAGCTGTACCAGAGTCAAGTGTATCAAAAACCAACATATAGCAGAGTATGTTGACACAGCTTCAAAAGCATGCACAGCAGAGTTTAAACTAGCAGCAATGCTCTGAAGCCACAAAAACTCACCCACACAATGTTAACTTGCAACTTGGAGGCATTTAATTTTCTGTTACAATAAGTACATATTTACAGGATTTGCAGATCCTCCAAACAGAAGCTCAGCATTCCTTCTGCACACAGCTGGCATAGCCTCTTCTGGGCATAGTCTCTGGCCAACATGATCAGGCAATCGAGTGGACAGTTTGCTAGAACCCAGCTCCTTATATACAACCTTTGCTGATGCACATCCAGCCAACTTTGCATTTCCCATGTCTGATGCAACTCTCTGCCCCGGTTACATATCACAATGACTCAGCTAAAGTCACATGGGATTACCTCATGCACTGTCATGCACAGGTGCAATCCACAATGTACATCATATGTATTTTATTGGACCAAAGGTCATGTCCAACCTTTCCTCACATTGTCCCCGTAGCGGGACAGCCCCATCATGGGAAAAGGCCTTAGTGAGCATGCATGAACAGCAAAACAGAGAGAAAAGGGGAGTACAAATAACTCTGCCTCCTAGAATGTTAAAGAA
This sequence comes from Ctenosaura bakeri, assembly GCA_948474755.1. Taxonomy (NCBI): domain Eukaryota; kingdom Metazoa; phylum Chordata; class Lepidosauria; order Squamata; family Iguanidae; genus Ctenosaura; species Ctenosaura bakeri. Next base: position 90,619 of record CAOLHI010002032.1, read on the forward strand.
GTATAGATCTATAAATTTGGCCACCAAGAAGGAAATCATAAGAAAAGTGGAGGCTGGTGAAAGTTATCCCTGAAAGCATTTTGGAAGAAGCATTGAAGGCTTCTCTTCAAGCTTCAAAATGTTTTTTGTTTACTTATGCAAACTTACCCAAGCTGGTTGTTTCATTTCACACATGCATAGTGTTAGTCTTGGATAAAATGTTTGGTGACACACATTGAACTACTCTTTTGAGGGGTATAGGAACCTAACATTATTCTTTCCATTTTATTTCTGCCTGAGGTAACAGATTTTCTGTTAAACAAGTAATGCCCAGGAATACAACTACTTTGCTAAATGAGGTATACCTGTATTATCGTTATTACTGATTGTACTACATAATTAGCCACTCAAATTCCATAAGTATGGATCCACATGCAATAGTCATTCCACTATAAATGGAGTTGTGTTCATGGACACCTAGTTCTGAACTATGCCCAAAAAGAGAATCCAAGGCACAAGAAATAAATACCATAGCTAAGAACCACAAAAACAAAAACCACATTAATATTATCACATCTGCAGAAACAAACAAAGGAACTCCATTATCACACTGTTTTCATCCACTCACAATACAGTGGATTTAAGACACAGCATTATTACAAATAAAATTTATAATAGAACAGCCTAACTGCTATAAAATTACTAGGCATACTTATCAACACATGCATGCCTGATTTTTCTTGAGCATGAGCAAGAAAATCTTGCAACAGCCAGCAGCTGATGAAAGAGGCCAGCTCAAACATAAATGTACACTGGAGTCCAAGAACTTCAGGAGAGTTTCCTTGAATATCTGTCTCATCTTAAATCAACAGAAATCAGTGTTGGAATCTACAGCTGCAACAACATTAATATCTGTTAAAACATAGTTGCCCCCACTCTTATGTGAACTCAAAAGATATTTTGCAGCTTTGATTGTTGTTATTATCATGCCTCTCTGTGTCAAATAAAGAAACTGTATTTTACTTAGTAACCATATTAGCTCATACACACTCTGGAAGATGTAAGAGCAAGGCATATGCTAGATATAGGTTCAGATTCTTCAGCTTTAGCCATAGATTTCATAGACACATTTGTGCAATTGATTCTTCTTCTAATTCTCTATCCACACAGTAGGAACTACCCTCATGTTTTGTGAGTTATTGAAAGCCAAAAGACGAAAAGCAATTTGTGTATTAAATATGCAATATAGAACCATGAATAATAAGAATACTTTTGTTACTTTTGTATGCTTAACTATGGGTATGTACGACTAATGGAAATGGGACTTCTTACATACTAGGAAGTCTCTTATAAATAAAACTTGCTGGTAACTAATACTATTGCCATTATAGGCTATGTGATTTGGAACAGTGTTTAGATTGAGGGAAGTAACAGTACTACTCTGCTCTGCTTTGGTCAGATCTCACCAGGAATACCACCACAAATTCAGGATATTGAAGGATACTGACAAGCTGGAATGTCTCCAGAGGAGGGTGTCCAAACCCTTTGAGGAGCAATTTAGGGAGCTGGGTAATTTTAGCCTGGAGAAGGAAAGATTAAGAGGTAGAATGATAGCCATGTTTAAATATTTGAAAATATGTTATATGGAAGATGAACCAAGCTTTTTTCTGCTGCTGGAACTCCCAAAGAAATGTGACCAAGATAATTAAAGACCTGGAAACTCAACATTATGAACAACAACTTTGGGAGCTAGGTGTGTTTATCTTGGAGAGAAGACTGAGAGGTGACATTGTAGCTATCTCTAAATATCTGAAGGGATGTCACGTAGAAGATAAAGTGATTTTATTTTCTGATTTTCCATAGACTAGGACATGGAGTAATGGCTCCAAACTACAGGAAAAGACATTCTGCCTAAACAATAGGAAGAACTTCCTGACAGTGAGAGCAGACAGTGGAATACACTGCCTGAAAATGTGGTGGAGTCTCTTTCTTTAAGGGTTTTTAAATGGAGGATGGATGGCCATCTGTTTGGAGTGCTTTGATTATGCATTTCTGCATAGCAGGGAGTTGGATTGGATGGCCCTAGAGGTCTCTTCCAATTCTATGATTATTGAAATGCTTATTATAGCCCAGACCATATTATTTTTGCAGTTGATTGTTATACACTCTGCCTATTATGCTAAAGTGATTCTACTATGCACATTTTTAAATTGAGATTGAAGCGCAATAAATGGAAGCACAGGTTTTTCAAGCATGATTCTACTTTTGATGGGAAGGCCAAAATGCCTGTTTCCATCTATTAAAACTTCTGCATCTTCTAAACCAGGTCTACCTTTATTGCAACCTATCAGCAAAATAAATCCAAACAAAACAGTAGCTCACAAAGAGTTCAAGTAACTGTCCAGATGGTGCAGATGGCCGAGGAAGAAAGCAAGTTTGCTCAGAAGCAGAGCTTGGAAATAATAAGCAACATAATTACAGTAGTTGGTGACAAGGTCACGTTTCAATAGTAAAAACATAAAAGGGAGCAATCAGAAGTATAACAAGAAATGTTTTCTAGTTACTTTTAAAAGCTACATTAAAAGGGCATTTTAGATGGATTTTGAGCAGAAGTTTTGAAGTTCTGTTCCAGTCTCTTATCAGTTCTATAGTAATAGGATTTTTTAAAAAATGTTTGCCAACTAGACAGAATCTATGCTATAAATGCTATTATTTCCAAAGTTACTTCTTGTAACCAACTTAAAATAACTAAATGGTTTTCCAGTCAATTCACTATAAGAAACTGCATTTACAATCAACCACAGAAAGACAGCTGAGTAGTAAACACATGCAGCAGGAGGCTAGGTGCTATAAGCGTCCCATCACCTGATGTAGAAGAACACTAGCCACATCCTCTCACCATCACCACTCTGTGTTCCTTCTACTTCTGTAGCCTGAAATATTTCACTCTAAGTAATCCCCCCCAGAGTGAATGTGGGGCGGGGCATGGAGTATGTCTGTTCCATTATAATACGAGCCATTTCAACCTATCCCACAGTTACTTGCTCTGAGGTCCCCCTGTAATGATGGTAGGGTGACCTCACAGCAGAAGTTAGAGCTCCTACAAGGGAAATAGGCACTCACTGGCATCCCTCATGATCTGCCACATGAAAGAGGCATCTCAACCTGTCAAGGGGGAGGGCTGGCCCTCAGCAGGAGGGCATGCACTGCACCCATGTATTGCACTCTACCTCAGGGTTCGAAGTCTACAGGTAATTATTTTGTTTCTGTCATTTTTATACAAGAGCCTTCCAGTTTAATATAAACAAGCTTTTGACCATTGTATCTTCCATTGTCTTCAAATAGGGTTCAGTATATCCATATATTCCTCATACTTTAGAATCTAAGTATCATATAAAGAGAACATATATATATATGTTTGTTTACCTGTATGCCATCTAGTATGAACACTCAGTGACAATGATCAGTGAGGGCTATACATACTGGAAATAGCTTTTGATGAAATACCAAAAAATGAAATCCATAGCTATGTTAAACCAAAGGCAATACTCTCTCAAACAAACAGAAAGAATTGGTACTTCAACAGAAAAAAATTAACAAAATAAATTTGCCAAGCTTCACTAACTTGTGGAGGAAAAATACTCAAAATGCAAGAGTGATCCAAAGACCAGCAACAGGAATAATTTCCAAACAGCCAGGAGAAGTGATCAAATTGGTCAAATGAAGAACAACTAAATAAAGATATGCCACATCTGTTATGCTTTTCCATGCGGCTTCATAGGTGGAACTAACTGCCCAACTTTGTCATAGATGAATAAAGATCCTTCTAACAATTCAAGTCCATGAGCAGGATGGTGCTACTGTACTCTTGTCCTCCTTGCACGCTTGCCAGATCCATAGGGTTGCCAAGAGAACACAGGACTGTATTTGCTTGTGGCTTGATCTATCAGAATGCTCCTTATATTCTTGATTCTAATTCCTGCAAAAGGTTGGCTCATCAGATGTTTGGAGGGAAGTGGCTCTTTCAGCGACAGAGATGAGTTATTATGCTAACCCATCGGCCACAGAGGCCCCCAGAACATTTATGGAAAGTTCTGAGCATTAGCAAGTTCAAAAATGCACTTCATGCTTCACAGTAGCATTCCAGGCTGACCTGGAACCACTGGATCCAAATGCTGCCACTCATTCCAGAATGGACCCTTTACTACACCAGCCCTGAGCTGGCTTAGGAAATCTCCCTCCCATTACAAGCAAAGTAAGGGAAAATTTTTAGACAATCAAGTTCAACTGGAAAATGTAAAGCAGTAAAAACGAAGAAACTCAAACCATCCTACCTCCTGCTACTGAAACCATGTCAGATGACTGAAAGCCCTGTTTAGAAAGCTTTCTTGAAGAGCACAAAGCATCTATAAATGTTTATTGTGAAACTAGCACAGTTGTAATCCATAGATCACTCTCTGGAGAAAACCAAGTGTAAAATATAGAGTAAGGGGGTTGTGGAGTAAAGGGAATGAAAAGTTGGACAAATTAAAGGTATAAAACTTAGCATAAATATTTTTCCAAAATATTTAAAGGCAGTGATCAAGGCATGATACAGGGATAAAACTGCACATCAGAAAATTCTCTGCAATGCCACTACCAATACAGTCCAAGGATTTCTTATTAGTCTCCTATGCCATCTACTGGCAAGATTTGGTATACTGAAAAACATATACTGTTCTTTGTACATCAGCTCACGATTTTGATTTTTAGAAAGAACAATTTCCCAATTCTAGTAAAATATTTTGTATATTTTATAGTATACTTTTTATGTCCACTTTTTGTATATACTCTAAGTACTACTATACTCTGTTAAGAAACAGGACCATTCTTAATGTTTAGCCTTTGCATTTACTGTCTAGCAACCCTGCTGGGAAATGTGGGTAGCCTACAGAGGCTAAAACCCTGGAGGGTTGTTTTTAAAAAAAAAAAAAAAGGGGGTCACAAAAAGTTTACAGAGCTCAGAATTCTCAACTTATGCTCTGGAAACCATATGAACACCAACGTCTACAGCAAACCTGCTTAGCCACAGTCTTTGCAATGGCTGAGTAAAGACATACATCAACTTGGTTTGATGGCACTGGATGGAGAGACTACAAAGAGACATATATAGTAGGGTTTTGCCCTTTATCTCAGAACTACTATCCATATTTTTCAACTTCTCCAAAGGGCTACAGGGTATCAAGTACAGTCACAGTTTTGGGTGGCCAGAAGCAACTACACATCATTTCTACCCCTTAGGCTGTTGGGTGTGGTTTCAGTGTGGGGAGCCCCCCCCCAACAGCAGGTATGTTCCTAAAAAGATGTTTTTAACTCTGAAAAGTTGGTACAGGAAAGAGTTGGGGGTACACATTAACTAACCCTATTTCAGACCAAATAGTTCCTGCATTAAAAAATATTCCCATGCCTTCCGAAAAATATTGAGGGAACTTTTAAAAACTGTCAAGCCTCCACAACAGAACGCTCTAAATAAGGAGGGAAAAACATTCTGTTTCCTAGCAGATCTTTCCAATTACATAAATATTTTTGGCACTCTGACGAGGAATGCTATTCAAGATGTTCAAAAATACATTTTAGATTAGCTACATATAAAGCTTCTAGGAAGGCCAGTGTGGTATTGCGGTTTGAGTGCTGGAGTCTGACATGGCCATAGAAACCCACTGGGTGAAACTTGGACACATCACACGTTTTCAGCCCCAGAAAACCCCATGATAGGTTCGCCTTAGGGTTGCCCTAAGTTGGAAATAACTTGAAGGCATTCAAGAAGAGCAACAAAAGATCTTCTAGAAAAGCTTTCTAAAACCTTACAAGTACCTTAATAAATATGAGTTACAAGTTTTTTGAAATGTGTGTGCGTGTAATGTAATACACATGCATATATAATTTGTATACACACAAAGGCACATACATAACTCACATAAAGGCTTGTACAAATATATATTCTCACTCTCTTCTCAGACCATTGTTACCCCACTGACATACTCTATCCCGGGGACTACAAATTTGATATCAGATATGCCCGTCATGCCAGAGAGGTTGCCTTGATGGGCACGTAGACAAAGAGGTCGAACAACCAAAAACAGGTCAAGACCAGAAAAAAACCGTCATGTAGCCCTTGGAGACCTCTGGCTACACACATCCACATAAACAAAAGATCCTCAGCCAAGAATAGCCAATTTGAGGGGATTAGCATGTTTTCCCCAGCTTGAGCAACTCTGACTCTGGAAAATAAGGCAAGGTCCATCTACATAAACCAATACTGCAACCCTACTTGACTGCAACCCTACTTGAAACAATACTGCAATCCACTTGCCATTGTATGGCATTCCTTCCTTTGTTTTGAACATTGTTCTTCCCAGGAGAGGGCCTGCCCTCGAGGTACGTTCTGCCCTATAAGTAGTCCTAGTTTTTGAGGGTCTCTGCAGAGAACTCCCCACCACACTAGCAGACTGGCACTCTGTTAGCTGAGTGATCCCCTCAGCCATCTCTTCGTTAAGCTCCATTCTTCTCACTGCTTCCCAGACCAAAGACTTCAGGATAGGTGCAGTATCACTGCCGCTACATTCCCTTTGCTATATCCCCTATCCATTTTTCACCTCTTTTCCTTCTCAATAGGCCTTGTGTGCATGAGTCAGTGAGTGCATTGGTGCACGATACTATATTCATTTAATAAAATTCATTTATTTGGTACATTTGTCTGGCTTTTTGCTTGACCTGACCCTGTAAAGTTGGATAAAAGATCTTGCTGGATTATCCTGCCCCTCATTTTGCTAATGCCAGTGCTCCGCTAATTTCCCCAACCTTTATAACTTGGAGCAAATCAAGGTGTCCCCCACGGGACCCCCAGAAGTCAGGGTAACACCATTTCACATAGCTGATGATGTAAATACAATGTCAAAATCTCTCTCCACAATTGTAATTCTTACTGTTTCAAGGCCACGTCTACATTAAAAACATAATGTGCAAAACAACAATTGCTGCCTGCAAACAATTCTTTCTGAACATAATATGTTCAAAAAGTGTGCAATAATCAGTAGGAAGCTGAAGTTCAATTGTGGAAGGACCAGGAGAAATTATACACGCGCTTACACAGACATTTCCTCTGGACATATCATATACAGATTAATACTGTGTTGAGTAGCTTTGAGTCCTTACTGTTGATTACGTTTTCGGCTTGTTGAGTCAGGGTTCTTCATTTTCTGAGTGACATGACATAATCATCTCCCAGAGCACATAGGATACACACATTTCAGTTTATTATAATATTCAGTATTGTTAGAAGGGAGGATGGCAAACTTTTAGTATGCTATCACTTGATGCATTTTTTATTATATCAGTATCACACAAACAAATTTTATGGATAAACATAACCAGTTCCCCACGCTTTGCTGAACCTAAAAAGTATGCCTTTCTAAACACAATCCATTTGCTTTGCTAACAAACACATTGTTCTCACAATGCATTTGCTCTGCTAACAAAGGCATTGTTGTCATTCACTTGGATAGATGCTACACCTGAAGCTATACTGCATGGCTTTCAAAGCAAAGATGTGGGCTGGTAAGAAGAGTCTGGCATTCATAATAAGAGCTTCATGGGATACTTAGCAGGATAGAAATTTAGACAGATCCATGCTCTGGGCTTTTCTGTCATATAAAATGACTATTAAAAATGCAAAAGATGGCAGGTAACAAAGAAGGGAAGAAAGCCAATTGAACTCTACTGAACATCAGCGAGGCATCACAGTACATAATGTTAAAAATATGAAAACCAAATTGGCTACAGTGGTCCCTCCACTTTTGTGATGGTTGGATGTTCACAACGTTCACAAAAGTGGAAAAGAACACAAATAATTCCCCCCTTGTGTTCCCCCTCCCATTCCTTTCTGCAGCCCCTTCTCATTCCCTTGTGAGTGGGGGAGTTATCACCAGATGAGCTAGGTGGGGAGAAGACATGTAAAAAGAAATGCAGCCACTAGGGACAATCTATATCAGGGCTTTTACTGTAAGAACAGACGGCATTGGGCATAAACTACAAAATCAGAGCAAAACGCCTTTTTAGGAGACAATATATATAAAGGGAACACAGTGCTCCTGCTACTTTGACACTTGTTTAGGAGAAGAGCTTTCCTATCATGCCACTTTCTTTAAAGCCTTTCTTTAAAGCCTTTCTTTAAAGCTACACTTACAGAAGTTTCCTTCGAAACACAACTGTGAAAAAGTACAAGCGTCTCCAATAGATTCAGCACATAGGCAACAAAGCTTCTAGGAAAAGATAAGACATCTGAGCTCAAAAGGTCATATTTTGAAGGACCTAAGTCAAAGATTAGCTGGGTTAGTCTCATTATTTTTCTGTGCTTAAGGGCAAGTACTCAAGCTATAGAATTTACAACTCCTGTTCACACCTAGTGTGAAATTATAGCTTAGCACTATACTATCAAGCCTGCTCCCGTGCCACATCCTCCCTATTCCATTTTACTGCTGAAAAGACTGGGAGAATTCACTCAGAAAGGACAAACTGTGATTAGTTGCAACAATTTTTTTGTTGAAATAAACCAAAATTAGACAAATCTTTCTGATCATAATCTGTTTCAATAAATCCTAGTTACAACAGCAGCAACAGCAGCAACAATAAGCAACTACTACTACTACTAAACTACTGTTGTTATTTGTGATAACACACAATATAAAGTAATGAATTATTTTAGATAGTTGAAAAAATTGTACTTTTCTAGCAGATGAAGGTAGTAATTGAACATGTGCCTTTAAGCAAGACAATGGGTGTTACAGTATAACCAAGGGAACATACGTTGAGCAGTAAAAGGAACTTTCTTGTTAAAAGAATGTGGAAAAGAGACACCAGAATGAAAAACAACCTGTTACTAACTGGCCTGGGCTGGAAAATAAACATTTTAACTCTCTGAGAAGGGAGGATGGCTGTAATGCAACCCTGAAGATTAGGAGCTTTTGCGTTTGTTTGCGTGCATGTTTTATAACCAATGGAATTCACATGTGTGTTTTTGAAGGGAGAAAGAGAATTTAATTTTCAAATGGAGAAAATGTTCATTACTGACTTTTTCTGGGGAACACAAACTTAAAGGTCAGTCCAATTGTACAATCATTTTAATTAAATAAGCCTTCTTACCCTACTCAGTCTCTCTGAGTTTTTTTTTATTGGCTTCATAAACTCAGGGACAGGCAGATTTCGCGGTAACATTTATATCCTGCCTTTTCCCCAAATAGGGACTCAAAGAAGCTTCTAACTAAAAAAAAAAAAAAGCAACACTTAAAAACATACAAAAAGTGAATATTAAAGTATTCACAGTATTAAAACAATTCAAACCTTCAGTTAAAAGAATCAAGTGCAAAGATAAAAGCAACGAGAAACAGTTTAGCTTAAAACAATACAGCACCGAATTTGCTGTTCTTTAAAAAAAATTCTGTTTTAAAAGCCTGTCAGAATGACAGGGGTTTTGCCTGCCAGTGGAAGGGAATTCCCTGGGAAGGAAGTTGCACACTCTGGGCGCAGCCACCAAGAAGGCCCTCTCTTGAATACCCACCAACCATGTTTGTGGCTGTGGTGGAACTGAGACAAGGGCCACTCCTGATGATCTCAGATAGTCTGGACCTGAACCATATGAGTCTTTATAGGTCATAACCAACACTTTGAATTTTGTCTGGAAACAAACTGGCAGCCAGTGAAGCAGTGGCTCTTGAACTAGCTGAAGTTTCCAAACACAGCCTCATGCAAAGAATGTTACTATAGTCCAAATGAGAGGCAACTAAGGCATGTACCAACATGACCATCTGACACCTCAAGGAACAGGAGCAGTTGGCGCACAAGCTTGAAATGTACAAGAGCATTTCTGGCTAACACAGAAACTTGGGCCTCCAAGTGCTGAACGTGTACTTTCAGGGAGAGTGTAACCCCATCTAACATGGGCTGAATCCCTATTCTAGCTGCAGTCTCCAAGCTAGATGCAACTACAAATCATGTTTAGTTCAGAAGTGGAAACAGGTACATCTAATCTCCTCACTGGCTGCACAGAGGAAAGCCAATATGCAGTGCTCAGGCCCAAAACATAATTGTTAAATAATGAGATTAGGATACAGTGGAAAGCCTGTGACTTTCCAGATGTTGATGCACTACAGCTTCCCTCATCCCTGGCCATACCAGCAGGGAGGCATTGCGAATTAGGAAGCTTCACTATCTCACAAAACACAGGTATAACTATGGCATTAAATTCAACATTGGCAAAATGTAGCTGGACAGTTACTGAAAAGGCACTGTATTTATAAATTGTTACCTTTGCAGGAATTGTTACTTGTTACTTGTCAGCATATGCAAATATTCTTGTTACTTCTCAGAATATGCAAGATATATTTTACAGTCATTAAAAATCTGCTCTGAAAACTGAACTTCTTGAATACATGGTAACCTACATACCATATTATATCCTTTTTCATCTTATCAAAACATTTCAAAAATGCATTTAGCAAATATTAAAACAAGGAAGTGCTTTAAACTGTGATTCAGTAGTAAATTTGTTCCTTTGCTATCAAGTTGGAGCAAATACGCATTTCAAATGCTGCAGGGGAAAGAATTCCAAAAACTTTTACAGACTGGTTTGATAAGTCCAGTTTTCCACCCTTAGGCAAAACACCCCTTTGTGTTTTCGGCATGAGAAGGCAAAGGGAGGGGACAAGAGCTGTTTGATAAGCAGTTGTTAGCCATGCCAAAAGCTAAGAATCATATCTCCTTCTGGGTTCATTGGATAAACCTCAGTTGGCCTCTAGTGGAGTAGCTGGAGCATAACTTCAGACCTCTCTTGCATAATCCATGCCTGAGGAGAAAATAAAACTGCACCCAGTCCACAGCTGACAAATGTGCATATTGTTCTCCCTTCTAGCCATCTTCTCACTACAGTGTCTGCCCTGGGGCACATCACCTTCCTTCTTGTGGACCTGGGTTAGCCACTAGTTGAGGAGGCCAGAAGTTTTAGCCAACTCTACTTCACTGGTGGGTAGCACCATTTTTCATGTTTCCCAGTTGGGCTAGTAGGTGGCATGTGCCAGTCACTGCTCCAAGACCTACCCCAAGATCCTACTGAGAGTTATTTTTTTTCAAGAGCTAGCAATCCTGCTTTAACAGACATAATCTCAAAAATTTACATAAACATGATATAGTTTATCATATGATAATAGGGGTGATGCTAGCTTCTGTTGCCACCCAAAAGACCAAGGATACCTCAAAAGCTATCTGGTTTCTGGTGAGAACATCACGGCAAGGAATATCATGGCAATTTAGGCTCAAACATCAGTCAATTAAAGACTAGCAGCTCTGGTGTTTGCTCTTCTTCTCCACTCCATTTCCTTTTCTGTTTATATCATGTCTAGAAAAATGTAGACAGTCCACAAGTCAATAAGTAACAATAATAAGTAATAATAATATTCTAATATTCTGGATAAGCCTGTCAGCATTTAACTATTTGGAGGACCAAATTTTTTTCAGGGGTCACAGAGATAAACAATAGGATACACAGAGTTATTCCAAATGTTGCAGCAATAAAGAAGGGCCAAATTTTTTTGAGGTCAGAAATCATATTTTTCCATGTGTGTACACACTGCATTCTTAATTGACTCCAGTTGCAACAGCACCAAAATATGAGACATTCCTGGTCCAGCCCAAGTCAAACAGGAAACTGTTTCTGATAGTTATGCTTCAGTTCTGATTTTAGATCTGAGAAGTTCATCCATAAGAGGTCCTGCAATGATTAACGCACACTGTTATTCATATCAGTCCAAAGCATGATTAAAAAGAAATGTAGTCCTGTCTTGGACTCACCTAATGATGTTTACCTGAATTAAAAAAAAAAATCAGTAGTTATCCTTCTAGTTGGGGAGCAGGAACAACAAAATAGACTGGTCAAAGTGCTTCATTATTCTTCCAGGTACACTAAAAGAAGCTTGACAAGACATTTTATTTCCTGCATTCTGCTTGCTATCATAAAGAAACAGTATGATGGCTGCATTAATTATGAGGACACATCTATGTGATCACCTGCATGTAAAGTTTAAAAATATGTGAAAGCTATAAGTTCAAGCAATTACATATATTCACCAAATCAGACATACACTCTCAAACCATTCTATTCTAACCTATTTATTACACATATAATCATTTATTTCCGGACACTGATTGTGTATCTAAATGTTTTGGAACTGAACAGGCACACACACAAATCTCTTCCCAGACTAAGAAAAACAGCAGAATTGTAACATGCTTCAGAAAGCTCTGCTAACCCGATGCCATAAACAACAAAGATCTGGACACAGAAAATGTCTCCTCCAGTCCCAGTGCTTTAAGTTACATGTGTTTCTTCTAGTTCATATTCTGGCAAAGTTATTCCAAGCACTATTGCTATACAAATTATCACACTCCGGCATCATGAGAGAATCAACAGTATTTAGTTGACTTTAAAAAATATATCTGCAACTTATTAAAAGCCAGAGCACTGGCAGAAGATAATTGTGAAGTAGCAGTAGTAAAAACATATAATTTACATTTTCAATTATACAGTAACGCGTTGTAAAAACCAGAACAGCTGATGGTTGTTATATTAGCATAAAAAGGATAGAATGAAGCTGAAGAACATGGTCAATCTTTCAGAATCTATTTGTTATATCTAGTTCAGTAGTACATTTAAAATGGACGGTTGTTTGGGAGCATTGTGGGAGGGGGTTAATTATTCATTAATATTCAGAACTGTCTGAAGGACTGCAGGATCTAGCATTTCCTCCAGACGGTTAATTAATAGATGGCAAATAGAACAATGCCACTTCTTCAAGTATCTTGGCACTCTGCTTAAAGAATCTCTGGTCTGGAAGGTGTGTCTTGTTGTTGTATTCTTTCAAGTCGTTTCCATTACCCTAAAGGTAAACCTACCCACAGAGTTTTGGTGCTGGGAGTCTATGAAACACCCAAGGTCAGCCAGTGGGTTTCACTGGCCAAGTGGGAAATCGATCTTTGGGTTCCAATGCAAACCACTACACCATGCTGGTTCTCTAAGTTACATCTTATAGCTGCCTTAACATGTGTATGATGATCAGTGGAAGCAATTACAATTATTTTCTTTTGAAAAGATGGTAAACTAAGAGGGCTTCCCTTTAAAATATTCCATGCAAAATTATTTCACAACTTTTATATGGGGCAGAAATATAGGGATGAAATGAGAAGTTGCTTGACCAGCTATAGGCAGCCCAAAACAACTTTCTAAGGACAATTGTGGATGTTTGCCAGGGTACACCTGCTCATATCTAAGACTAGAAGTTGGGCTGCCTTCAGTCCGTGTAAGAGTTCACATAAAACTGTTAAAATATTTTTAAAAACTGAATGACCTCTCTGACGACCATTTGCTTTTGGCACTTCATGGATGGGGATAAGTGAGGTAGCATGTTGTTGCCTGTTTTACAAACTTACTCCTTGCCTTCATTAGGTCATTAGGCTCTGAATATTTTTTTTTAAAAAAAGTTCTTAACTGGCTATATGCTAATCAGGATGTCAGCTTGGTCCAGAGCTCAACATTTTCCCTTGCTTTAAGAAGAATAAATGTATTCTCATTACCTGACCGACCTTATTAACTCCCCCTTATGGAAGACATTTACAAGTTTATGTTTCCAAAGGATGCCCTCTATATACCTTGAGAGTAGATTTCACAAGGTACCTGTGGAACATTTATTTATTTTTTAAAAGTATTTTTGTATCACCTCCCAGTCCACAAGGGCTCCCAGGAGGATGAAAAAACAAAAGCCAATTAAAACAATACAAAAATAAAAAACAAACATTTTAATATACATTAAAATACTCTTTAAAAACAATCTTAGAATCCAGTTTTGAAAGTTAAAACAGCAATTTCAAACGTGGAATGTCATGTGGAACACATTGTTTTGGCTCCCCACTTAGAAACTTAGAAGAGATGGGGCTAGCTTAATTTCCTTGGGTAGGGAGTTCTGGCTGAGGCACTGCTACAGATAAATCTGTGATATGCACTCACCAACTTCACTTCATGAGGTGAAGCTAGTAGCTTTCTCTCTGTGGGCTGGGTCAAATAGAAGATGTTAAACATTTGGATTTACAATGCCCCTTTTATAGTAAATCTCCATAGTATAGGGATTTCTGAACTATATCATTGTAAGATTCTCAGGATCCAAAGAGAAATGCAGCCAACCCTCCTCATTTGTGGGTTTCATTATTGCAGATTTGATTATTTGCAAATTTCTCCAACTCCTGCCCTCTCCCACTTCAACAAGTATTCTTTCCCAGGGGGAGCCTTCCCTCTTGGCAGCTTCAATCAGGCTGGGCAGCCCTTAAAAAATCCACCTCTGGTCCTCCAACTCCTCCACCAGCCACTGTTTGGCTAGCTAAGGATGGCTTGCAACCTAATTGCACCACAAGCCCTGTTCTCCCTACCTCTGTGCACCCATGGAAGGAGAGAGGTAAGAGAGAGGAAGTATAGGGCCACCATGTTGACCTTCCCCCTTTCCCTCTCCTTTCTCTGACCCTGGATGCCCATTCTCCCCACCATACCTCATCCCCCTTCCCACAGACACACATATTTTAATATTTTGCAATTTTCCACTTTTGTTGGGATGCTGTGTCCCTAATCTTAGGCCCAACTGTATATCAACTATTTACTGATGGATATGTTCCCATATGCTACTCATCAAGTGGCTAGTTTTACTTTTTTATCACTTAAAATTAGAAAAATCCATGCACAATATATCTTTGGCCAATTATAATAGGCATATTAGATTTTATATGTAGTTTTTTTAAAATAAAATATGCACTGTAGCCACTACTTTGTATTTATTTACCTATAATTGTTTAACACCCACGTACATCTAATGTTTCATGTTATAATTTTGCATTACAACATTAAACCTGCTTCTTCCATGAGGAGGAAGACACTAAACTTCCCACTTTCATAAAGTTTTAACAACATTTAATGATACCCTTTTAGACTTATTATCCTGGTGGTTTACACATTTTTTGAGGAGTAACAATTTTGCTTCTGCCAAAGTCTTTCTTCTCTGTATGCCCACACTCCTTCACAGGATACGTTATAAAACAAAGAGTGACGTCACAAGTGAAGTCTGGTTTGACCCTCTTGTTATCCTAAAAGGTGGGGGACACTGGGGTCCACCTGCAATGCCAGCATCTCCTTACAGTTTGGGGGAATTATAGCTCAAAAGGAGGGCCGTGAGAGGGAGGTAATGGCAGGATCTTTTCATCTATATATACCACTACTAACTGTAGAGAAGACTCCAGTTAAAGTTAAACAGAGTATTTTATTTGAATTGATAAACATACGAGGAATTAGGCAATCTTAAGAACCATACACAACTATCACAGAGTGAGGCAGGAAAGGCTGGATAGAGAGATTAGGGGTGGAAAAGGTGATAATTACCAGTCTTGAAGAAGGAGGTCACAATGGAGGGGCTCAGACATGGAGAAATGGTAGGCTGTGGCACTATGTACCATGTATTACATACTACATTCTATGTACTACTAAGGAGGCTGGGGTCGAAGCTAGGATTTTTATACCCTATTTCATACCCTGAAGGGGTGCATTGACAAAGCTGTAATGGCTTTTCCACAGGACTGACAAAGGGGTCCAGAATTGGCTGATTGTTTTAACTCAGGAGTGACAAAATGTTAATAGGATTCATGGCAATCTCTTAGTGTTTGCTCAAGTAAGGTGCATAAGGAAGATTTCCATAGGATAAGGTTGAAGGATTGTCTCTGCTTGCTTTATCTGGACAATTCATCTTCCACTGTGTTCAAAAATGCAAAGAGCCTGAAGCAGTGAAAGGATTACCACAAACCCATCAGCATTGGGGTTTTCAACATAATCCTGTCTGGAATTTCTCACCATCATGATCCTAAACATGTCTCCAGTCAGTGTGGCCTCAATCATATTCTCCAGTCATTAATAAGTCCAATTTATGAAAATTGCATATCTTGCAGGAGGCACCCCTACCACCATGGGGTATGATAACACTCTTCTCTTGTTCCTTCCTGCTGCAATAGAAACTTAAGTGGGATCAAATGGATGGCTGGATGAATTCAGGGTCATCCTTACCCTTGTCTTAATTACACCTGATCACCAGTGGTCCCGGGTTACCACTAAACAGCTTCAGAATTAGGACTACACAATGGTTAAAGTAAGGTTACTAGTAGTCTTTAGCTAGGATAGTCACTTAAGGGTCATCCAAGACCTTGTGGCTTCCAGGCCAAAACCTGAGACCTAGGGACAGTCCCTGGTGAGGTCACCAAGTGTTATACATTCAGTACTACCTACAGTTGATCAGATCTTCTTGTTCAAACACACACACAGAATGCATCATCTAGTTTTGAAATTAAGACCTAGCTAGAAGTGTTATTTCCAAATTGAGATGAAATGCAGCCAGCCCTCCTCATTTGTGGATTTCATTATTGCAGATTTGATTATTTGCAAATTTCTCCAACTCCTGCCCTCTCCCACCTCAAGTATTCTTTTATTTTAGGCTGCTTGCTTCTAGCCAAAAAGAGCAGCACACCTGATACCACAATGACTGCAAGGAAAGAACGAAGCTAACTACGTAATCTCTCCACATTCGCTAGGATTAAGGGCACAGGACCCCCGTGAAAGTGGAAAAACCGTGAATATCAAACCATACTTAACATGCAAAAAAGTATGATCAGCATATTTCAACCCACTGTGGATTCCTCTGAGGCATCTGGATTCCTTCACAAGGCAGAAGTGGGTTGCTGATGGGACTTATTACCACCTCCACTGCTTTCCCACACCATTTTTAAGAGGGACTTACAAGCCTCCTTCTCAGTTTCTCAGGCTCATGGGGCTTGCAGTCCCTATTAAAAATGGCACAAGGAGGCGGCAAAGGTGGCAGCAAATAATCTGTGAATAATCAAATCTGCAAAAGTAAAACCCACAGATGTGGAGGGCTGACTGTACGTAAATCCCCTAGAGTGTCTTTGGAAGTTGCAACAACAAATCAATTAAGCCTTGCAAATTGTAGCAAGTTGCTGCTCTACTAGTTGAACTGGAGATTTGCATAAAACCCTCTTCTTTTGCCAAGAACTGAGTCCATCAAAACTAGAAAATGAGCAACCAAGTGCCCTACCTGAAGATGACTCATGAAAACAAGAAACTCAGGACCAGACCCTAAGATCTCACAACTCTATCTTAGTTGTACAAGGATCTTCCAGGAAGGGCCTCTTGAAGGGTCAAGAGTAGGCTACTGATAAGTCATTTCAGGACTGGATTTTCCTCACTGGTAAGAAAAGGCAAAACAGGATTCATGCAGAGGCTGGCAGCCATAGCCAACACAATCCAAGTTAAGATTCAGGTGGACCCTTCAGCCTCAGCATCCTTTGTCCCTCTCTGTAACCAAGAGAGAGGAAGGGGAAGTGACTGAGATGGAAATGTGTCTCTGCCCTTGCAAGCCTCAAACCCCAGGGAAGGGTAGATAATTCTTTTCATTTCCATGAAAGGCTTTACTGGCCTTCCAGGAAAAGCTCTGATCTACCATTCTGCTGCCCAGCCTGCAGGTTAACTATCATTACCTCACCCATTGCCATAGCTTTTCAGCACCTCTAGCCTCGAGTGCTCCACCATCAGCCTATCATATGCACAGTATTCTCCTATGGCCAAGTGACCAGCCATCAGTGCAATGCCTGAAGATAAAGTCCATTCCAAGAGCCACAGCAACTGGTATCCCCAGTTGACTTTCACAAGTCTGTATCAAGGTACAGTGGCAGACAAAAAACATGAAAACTTCTGTATTTAAATCAAGCCTAATCCTTAAAGACCAACCATTAAAATGACAATGAAAATAAACATCCTGGTACTTGAAGCCCAAGAGATAAATGTTGATGCCAATTTTGGTGCCTTCTGAGTACCACACTTCCCTTCTCTGTTCAGTGGGATGTAGAACCTGGTTTGGAGGAAACCAAGCTCAAGAATGGGAATTAGGAGAAAGAATATGAGGTCTCAGCAGGAACTATGCAGGTAATGAAGGCTGTGTAGTCCAATTGTGTTGTGAAAATCTGCTCTCTTATCTAATACCATAAGATGTGCAAGGAAAGAACTCGTACTTGCTATGGCTTAGACTCTAATTTTGCTTCTGTTAATGATGAGCATAAACATGCATGTAACTCTGCATACACATAGGCAGGGAAGACAGAACTGCCTGATCCTGGAGCTAAATCCAAATTTCTATAGGCAAAAATTTTGGAACTTTGCTCTTCTTCCCCATACAATCCTTTGGCCCACCAAAAAACCGGCACTGGAGAGTTTTCAGAGCAGCGTTGCAATAGGGAGTAGGAACTGCACTGCCTTGGTCCCACCATTCTTCCAGCAGAAGTTCGTCACTGAATCCTGCCCCTGGCTGATGAGCAAACATGAATTCTACTTTTAGGTAAAGGATAAAACCCAAACTGGAAACAACATTTCTCACAGGAATGAATGTGAACATAGTTTTTACCCTCTTTTCTAGATGGAAGAAACCTTAGCCTTAGTCCTTAGTGGTCTCAAAATGTTTTGAACTAGAAATGCCATCAACCAAAGTGAGCATGGCCAATATTAAACAACTATGAGAGTTGCCAGTCCAAAAGATCTGGAGGGCATCAGCTTGGAGGAAGAGTGTCATAGCCCTCTGCTGGGCTCAAGGATGCTGTAATCACTAAAAACCAGCATGGATTTCTCAGAAATAAGTCATGACAGACTAATCTTATCTCTTTTTATGATAGGGTTACAAGCTTGATAGATGAAGGGAATGTAGACGTAGCATATCTTGACTTCAGTAAGGCCTTTAACAAAGTTCCCCATGACATTCTTGCAAAGAAGCTAGTAAAATGCGAGCTGGACAGGGCTACTGTTAAGTTGGATTCGTAATTGGTTGACCGAACAAACCCAAAGGGTGATCACCAATGGCTGCTTTTCGTTCTGGAGAGAAGTGACCAATGGGGTGTCACGGGGTTCTGTCCTGGGCCCAGTGCTATTCAACGTCTTCATCAATGACTTGTATGAAGGAGTGGAGGGCATGCTGATCAAATCTGCAGATGACACCAAATTGGGAGGGGTTGCTAATACACCAGAGGACAGGATCAAATTTCAAAACAATCTTGACAGATTGGAGAGCTGGGACAAAGATAACAAAATGAATTTCAACAGAGAGAAATGTAAGGTCCTGCACTTAGGCAGAAAAAATAGAAGGCACAAATATAGGATGGGGGACACATGGCTGGATAGCAGTACATGTGAAAGGGATCTAGGATCCTTGGTAGATCACAAGCTGAACATGAGTCAGCAGTGTGATGCAGCAGCCAAGAAAGCCAACACAATTCTTGGTTGCATCAATAGGAGTATAGTGTCTAGATCGAGGGAGGTAATGGTACCACTCCACTCTGCATTGGTTAGGCCTCATTTGGAATACTGTGTCCAGTTGCAGGCACCTGAATTCAAGAAGGATGTTGACAAGCTGGAACATGCCCGGAGGAGGGCGACTAAAATGGTGAAGGGTCTGGAAGCCATGCCCTATGAAGAATGGCGTAGGGAGCTGGGTATGTTTAGTCTGCAGAAGAGAAGGTTAAGAGGAGATCTGATAGCCTTGTTTAAATATCTGAAGGGATGCCGTGTTGAAGAGGGAGCGGGCTTGTTCTCTGCCGCTCCAGAAACTAGGACAAGGAGCAATGGATTCAAGTTGCAGGAAAGGAGATTCCACTTGAACCTCAGGAAGAACTTCCTGATGGTCAGAGCTGTCTGGCAGTGGAATATGCTGCCTCAGAGTGTGGTGGAGTCTCCTTCTTTGGAAGTTTTAAGGAGAGGCTGGATGGCCATCTGTTGGGAATGCTTTGGTGGGTGTTCCTGCATAGCAGGGGGTTGGACTCAATGGCCCCTGGGGTCTCTTCCAACACTATGATTCTATGATCTCCTACACCCCTGAACAAGAGCTACACTTCTGTTGTACCAAGGGGATGAGGGATCATGTTCACCAACTTCATTTGAACAAATTCTCTTCAAATTCTCCAGGACTTCTTCAGGATGAAATTTCCTTAAAAGTATGAGAGAGTTCTACATCTGCACACTCCATCAAATAACATGTACAGTAACTGAAGAGAAAAAAATGAAACCCATCCCTCCATAAGCTTTACATATAGGTACATTACAGGGTCACACTGTTTGTATCTTTTTCTATTATATGCCTGCTCTTCATGTTTGCAATGATCAGACTGGCTTTCAGAAAAGTTAACAAGTAATAAAAGTAAACAGTACAATAAATCGTTTCACCACCTTTGCAGGTCCAGTTGTTGGAAACACAAGATTGGGCCTTCTCAATGACTGCCCCTAATCTCTGGAACTCTAGGGAAACTAGAATGGCCCTCTCTTTTCTGATCTGCCAGCAGAGAAAAACTTTATCTTTTCCAGACAGGTTTTTAGAAATCAAATATTTTATGGGAAAAGTCTTTCATGTCTTTCAGAACAATCTCAGAATGCACAGAAACAAGTCTTATCCTTTTAAAGTGTGTTTAAAATTGTTTTAATATTGTTCAATTCTATTTTTATGTTGATTTTTTGTGTGTTTTTAAGTGTATTGTAATCATTTTAATTTGTAAGCAGCCTTGAGTAGCAATTGTCGTGAAATACGGGTTGTAAATAAAAAGGAGGAGGAAAAGATGATTGTGCACAGGATCAATTCACTCCATTCAAAGAAAACAAGTTTTTAAGAAATGTGGTAGTGGATACACAGCAGCAATTCTAAACACAAACTAGAATGAATAATAAGCAAATGTATTGGTCATTTGCTCTCATCCAATAGTGAGAATTTTTGGAGAAATCTTTCATAATCAGTCCAAAGCAATATACTTCTAATTTCCACTTGGTGGCATCTGACAACTGCAGTAGCTCGTTCGGAAAAGTAAGCTGAAAGTCACACAAACTGTTGCTCTGCTCACTGTTATCTACTGTGGTAGGTGTATGTTTATTCTTCATCCAATCCCAGCTGTAAATCAACCATGCAAAAAACAGCTCTGTCAGGTCAACAGACTAGTTTTATGCAGCACAGAACTATTTGATGTATTATTGTGCTATACTACACCTTAGGTTGGATTCAAGCAAATTTAATCACACTTCAACATTTTTTACTTCAGTGGACAAACAAAATGTACCACCAATTTAACTTGGACTTGAGTAAGAATAGTTTTCAGTTTTCAGTCTGAGCATTAGACTCAAGTTATTCTAACACATTGTATTCCACATTTTTACAACTATTGGTCAGATAACTGTGCACACCAAAAATACAGAACAAGATATCACATAAAACTGTCAATTCAGTCCAATGCTGCCACTGATGTCCCTTGATGCACTCCATTTCAGTTCGCTCTTATAACCTCTTTTCTTTTATTCTCAGAACTATTTCTTTTGAAAAGTTGGACAATTTCTTATTAAGAAAGTATCATAAATTGAGTTATATCAATATATCAGCTTTCTGTTTCATGCGTAAGATTCTACATTTTTTTTTTGTATCTGGTATGTTTGGCTGGTTTAACGGGAACATCTAATTTGTAGATATGCTTGTTGTTCTTGTTTGAAGAACTTAAACAGAATCGGTAAGGTGGATATACAAAATATAACTAGTTTCAAATTTCTCTCCTGTTAGACTCCAGTATAGCATATACTATCAAATTGCCTCTCACTGTTATCAGAGTGTTGTCAATTGGCTCTTAGTATTACCAGATTTCAAAGCTGTTGCAAGAAGGGTTTACCTTCTTTGGCAACACATTTATCCATTGCCTGATGGGCATTAGATAGTATCTCATTTTGTTTTCATACAGAATTGTAATTATTAACCTTGAGGCTAAATAATTTTTTCTGCTATAACTTAACTGTGTATTCTTGTGGCACTGATAGTAATTGTAATTCCTGCATAACAGTCTGCTTTGCATCAGAACCCAAAAGATAATTGGGATGGGTTTGTGCAGCTTGCTCCAGAGACAAATTGGTAAAAGGCAATTACCGCAAAGGATATAAGACATATGGACATTGACAATACAACAGGCCATTTTACAAAGTATAACCTACAAGATCAGGATAATTTTAGGCATGCTGAAGGCTCTCACTTTGACATGGAAGTCCTACAATATGTTTGAAACCAATACAAACTTGATGAATGCCACTTTATCCACACAGCTCATCACCATGTGGAAGTGTGGTTTGCCTTCTTACTGATAGCTGTATTGTACAATGTTCAAATGAACTGGATCAAGAGGCAAAGCTGCAGAATCTTACATTCAATTGTGTTCTAGTTTCTGTTATCTGCAAGCAAGGCACAACTTCTACTAGAGGACACACCTTCTACTGCAATATGAATGCTAACATTCACTTTATTCTCTCCTTGTAAGGCTTTTCCTGACACCAGTGAGACCTCTAGAGCCTGCAATACTATTTTTGGAAGTTAACCACTTGGGATTGTTTTCAGGAATCTGGTGAAGTTGTAGGCTTGCCCATTTGCCCAGCTTTCTTATGCTGTCATTTTCTCAAGACAAAAAAACCCTACAAATTTCAGTCTTCAAAGAAAAGAAACACACACACACACCCCGAAAGCAGCAGTGAAGGGCTCTATCTCTTATAAAAAGGAGGTTCTTTTCTGTTAGTTTCATTAACTGCATTTAGCTCTCCCATGTGCCCAGACATAAACTCCTTACAAAGTGTAAAGTGTTTCTTCTTTTTGTTGTTTGTTTCTGTGCATTCTGAGGTTATTCTGAAAGGCATTTAAGATTGTAAATTCAGGCTTAAAGTATGTACCTTTCTGGGTAGAGCCCCAAATTACAATACAATCAAATATAAAATAAGGGCAAGTTTTGTGATTCCCAAAGAGTGTAAAGTTTAGGGGAGGCTCAGTTATTCCTAGCTGTCAGCTGGCTTCACCACAATTTGTTAACAGAAGCTGCTTCTCTGCTTCTATCCCAGGGCTCTGATAGTGGAAGTGAGTTGACTAAGAGGTATCAGATGCAGTAGGGAAACCAGCTGGAGGAATGGGGAGCAATGAAGATTCAGCTCTCTTATACACATGGTAATTTTGATCTGGACACTGAAAAAGATCAGTCCAATTTATACAATAGGGATTAAACTAGATGTTAAATGAAGTATGCCTCTGGTAAGTTCCTTACAGATACATTCCTCAGCAGTAGGACTTCCAAATAGCTTTCAAACGACCAATTACAAAACAAGACATCTATCTTTGCAGGATGCATTACTCAGAGAAAACACCCATTAGAACAAAGACACTCTTTCATCATTCACAGGAGTACCATTTATAAATATGGTAACTGGGGGGCAACTGGTGACAACACAATGACAACAGGCCCCCTCTTTATCTCCTGCACTCTAAACCCCAATTTCTGTCCAGTTTTCACCCCTAAAATTCATGTTCTCTGGAGGGGTGTGATTGGCTACTTTTCCTCATTTTTTTTGTTTCATCTGAATTGATTTAGTCTCATAAGGATGGTTTTGTTTTCAAAACTAGAAGTAAGTGGAAAGTTAAATCCTGTTTCAGAAGAAGGCCTCAAACAGCCTGTGGGTGTGGAAAGGCTAATGATCCTACTGATTTCAGTGGTGCTATTAGCCATTTTTGGAAGATAAAAAAAAATGAGTGACAAAAATGGGAGAACACAGGTACACTTAGCAGGCCAGGGAAAAGGTGCAGAGGTCCCACGTGCCCCTTCCCCAATACCTGAAAAATGTATAATCTATTTGACACTGATTTAGGAAAACCTGGCTTAAAACCAGCTCATCTGCTGCTCTCACGTGAAATTTGAACTAGAAGTTAAAGTACTGAGACTATAATGTTGTTGGGCTATTGTGTATTATTCAGTTTTGACATTTAACTTTAATAACACAGGCTATTGCATATCTTTAAAATCTTTTTCTTCTTGTTAGTAATAATTTGTGCATACAACCAACTTTACTTTCCTCTTTCTTTCTTGCATGCTTTCCTTCTGATATGAAATGTACAAATGGAGATCTTAAATCTCTACTGATTGAGCAACATATCCATTTTCTGTGTCATGAAACACTGTTTTTAGAGAAAACATCTTGAACTTTAAACAACTGTTTACTTGTAAATGGATGCTAAGAGCAGGGTTTGGAAATGTCACTTTTTTACATTACAGCTCCCAGAATTCCTCAGTAGCATTAGTATTGGCCATGCTGCCTGGGAAAGTCTAAGATCTATATTCCTAAAAAGTAATATTTCCAAGGGTTCCTGTAGACTGAACATGCCCTGATACTATCTCTGATTCCTGGATAAGAATCAATGACTTAAATAGATGGATTGAACTGAAAACAAAATGGGGGATTTCTTTTGAGCACAAATGCTGGATTTTTCCATGGGACAAGACCAGGTAAGGAATGAAGTTAGTCCCCTTCTCAATGCCTGCTAAGATCTCTTACTCTTCAGCTGGTCCAATTCACTTCCAAGTAACTCTACACATGTAATGCAAACACATGTTCAACTAGCATACAGTTTGGTTCTCTGTCTTCAAGCAAGACAGAGTTGTACTTCCTGGTTGTACTTCCAACTCTACCTAGGTAGGCTCATTCTGTAAATAATTTTTGTCCAATAGTCACTCTTTTAAAACATGATTTACATTGGTTAACATTGCTCACTATTACAGTTTTATTCTTTCTTTCCGTCAATTGGATTTTTATTTGAATAATGTGATCACAAATCATTCACAAAGATGCAGCTTTGGAAACTGCTATCTGGGGAACTCACATCAACTCTGATTTACCCACTTATTTTCATTTCCAATATTCTGTAATGCAGGTGAATAAGCTTAGTGATGTGTCTGTGATAAAATGCAGAAATTAATTTGTAGTTTGTAGATTACATTTTCCTACAAATGAAGGAACTGAGCCAGAGTTTGCCTGCTTCTCAAAATGGATCAATACAGGAAGAGAGGAGTTGTAGAAATAAATAAAATACTTCCAGAGAAATCTGAATACAGTTCACTGATCTGAACCTTTTGTTTTTCTTTGTGTTTTTGTATTTCTAACGTGCTCATTAACTGTGTGCATATCTCAACATTAGGGTTGCAAGGTCAAGAGTATACCATGGAAATCTCATATCTAAAACCTAAGGTCTCCTAAGCATGATGCATTGAGCATCAAGCACAGCTACTCAGGACATGTAATTCAAATAATACGCATCAAGTCTAATGAATAAAAAAGTCTCTGTTTTCCTAAATAATTTCCTAAAAAATATTCTAGAAGACAAGAAATTATATTGCAGTTCAAGAGTTTGTGTCTAATGACATATATTAAAAAAGGAAGTACTTTAGCGTTTCCACGGATCACTGTATTAAGGAAGAGAAACAAATGCACCTAGCTAAGTCAAAGCTCATAGAAGAAAAAGAACATAGTACTCAACTGATATAAGAGTATGCTCTGCTAAAAGTTCTTGTAGGATCTTAACATGAGCCATAACCTTTGAAGTTCATTCCTAGCCCTATGAAGAAATCCTGTTTTACTTTTGTGCCTTTCTATGTCTTAATGTCAGTTTGCAGTTTATAACTAGAAAAGTTACTTTGGGATAGCATAACTCAGACACTGGAGTTATTTTTTGTTTGTCACTTGTTCAGGGATATCAAAAGGTTTTATTCTTTAGTGAGAGAATTTATCTGTGGTGGTAAAGCACCTGTTTGGTTGCTAAACTGCTAGAATGTTCTAGCCTATGTGGGGCCCAATTGGTTAATTAAGCTCACCTGAGCTATGGCCAGTCTCTGTTATAAACCAGAGTATAGCTTCTTTACTTGGAAAAAAACAACTTGCCCTTCCATGTTGATCCTATGGTATCAATCCTGTTTATACCTCTGGCTTGCCTGACAGCTAGGTTATTTATTACTGGTCCTCTTCCAATTCTTTTAGGGATACAGTTTATTTAAAAGTAAATAAATAACATATAACACATACCTTACAACTTATCAACGGTCCCGCTTGGGTCCTGCAGACTCTGGGCTGTGGCTTCCTTGACTGAGCCTAACCACTTGTAATGTGGTATTTTCTTTTCCTACTACTTCCTACTTTACCAAGCTTTATTGCCTAACAAGTCATATCATCTCAAAGTATTGCCAAAGTATGATGGACTTGGTTTGATCATTCTTGCATCTGGAGAGAGTTCAGGCTTGATTTGCTCCAAGACCCGTTTATTTGTCTTTTTTGGCAGTCGATGGGACCTGAAGAGCTCTCCTCTAGCACTACATTTCAAATGAATTTTAATGGTCCCACCTCCTGCTCTCAAGTAGGAAAGGGGAAGCCCTTGAGTTCATCTAGCTGCCACCACCCACTGATTTAACTTCTGTGACTAACTCAGTGGGAAGTTACTGAGGGACTTCACATACACTCTCCCCACATCTGACTCTGCAGAGACTTTCCCTTCTCCCTTCCTGTGGGAGATGAGAATCCTATACACCTGCTGCAAGGAATGTGAAGAGAGATGGAAAAAAATCTTTAAAGGAAAGTTTTTTAAAAAGCACACAATCTTACATTAGCAAAAGGGTATCTTATACATGAAGGCACTGCCTTCAGGTTTTACTTGAGGCAAGTAGTTGTGAAGTTACAAACAGCCTAGGTCACACCTAGGTTAAAAGAATATAAGCCCTAATACAACTAGCCAAACGTTCCTGTTCTACTCATAATATAGATGAAGTTCTGGGTCTTGGATGGCCATGGGAAGCTAGGAGTCTGGATACTTTTGTCCAGGCTGTGACCGACTCAGTCCCAAAGTCTCAGTCTCTTTGTATCCCTTTGTCTCTCTTTGCCTCAGGCATCTTCAGGTTTTATAACCTCTTACTCAGAAGCATCTCAAAACTTTCGCATCTCCTCTCAAACTGGTCATGCTCATTATGCTATTGTCTCATGTGATCTTTGTTGCTTTTCTGTGATGCTGACCCCAATAAATGTAACTTAAACCAACACCTAATTAACCTTTTGTTTACCTGGAGGGAAAACTCTACCTCACAGCTATCTTGCTCAGATAATGGGAGAGCCCATTATCACATGAGTTATCTTCCTATCAGCTTTTTTCAATGTCCAGCTTTTACAACCATGCACAAAAAATGGAAATACAATGGCATGGACAATCTTGATTTTGATATTCAATGATATATTTTTAGACTTGAAGATGTTATCTAATTCCTTCACAGCTACCTTTTCAAGTCCTAGTCTTCTTCTGATTTCTTGACTATGTTCTCTATTTTGATTTATGACTGAGCCAAAGTATAGAACAGCTTTGACTATTTTTGATGTTTTCATTGTCTACTTTAAAGTTATGTAAATTGTAAACCTGCCTTTGCACTTTCTGCCTTGACTTTCTTCACTAATCGTTCCAAGTCTTTGCTATTTTCTGTTAGCAGTATGGTGTCATCTGCATACATTAAACTGTCGATGTTCCTGCCTCCAATTTTCATGTTTCCTTCCTCCAAGTGTAGTCCAGCTAAATAGTACAGCTTTCTCATCATGTAAATGACTATGTCATACCTGTCACAAAGCTGTTAAAGAAAAGGAGACTGTCAGAGAGAAAAATGTTAAAGGAGGTAGCAATCACAATGCAGCACCAATACGGCTGAATACATAGAGATTCCAAGCCAGATTTTTAAGACCTATGCCTCAAAGCTCTCAAAACTACAGATCTGGATGGACAAATGCTACCATTTTGATTTTCTCCAACTGTTACTTTTTTAAATGCTGAATTTCTTTCCACCTAGAGTACTTTTTTTTTGTAAATTCTTATTTAAAATGAACTGAAATTAATTTCTTATCCATCCCTACTGTCACTCTACTTCCCAGAATGCCTTCAAGGAAAAAAAGTGTTATTCGTATACTTTATATACTAGAGGGAGGACCTACAGTAAAAAGCTAATGGTTATGTTGAAAAGAACTGTTCAGCACCAACTTAATGTGTTCCATGAGAGGTCTGATTTCCATGAATTCAAAACATTTGATTATCTGTTCTCAGGTTTGCCATAGAACAAGGAAGCCAACCTGAAAATTCTCATATACTGACAAGTGCCATTTCAGAGGCATGCAGCAGATGCTGAACAATTGCTCCAGTCAGAGAAGAATGTGCTTAGCTCCAGCCCACATAGTAACTGAACTCTTGTCCAAATTTCAGCACCACCCAGCAGTAGGGAGGTTTTTTTCTTTCTAAACCAACCTGCTACTTGCCATCATTCAACTATTGTTGCCATTCTCCAGCTATGTGGATGAAAATGGCTAAGGCCAAGGGATGCTGGTATATTATTGGAGCCTTGGCACAGAAAGTGCCTTTCCAAAGCTCAGAATGATTAGTTTTACTTCACACTGAAATATTTATATACTAGTGTGCTAAATCATAAATATTATGCTTAATAATAAAACTGATACTGACAACCCACTAAAAACTTGGCTGTTGTAAAGTTCAGAGCCCTTTGTGCCACTGCTCTATTTCACCTGGCGTCAGACAGTCGGACACAAGTCTGAAGCTGACATTTCCGAAACCCATCTAAATTGCAGGTGGCACAGCAGCTCAGAAAGAAATAGTCTACCCTTATGAGTTCCACCTGCTTCCTACTTAAGAAGATAGCTACTGAGTGTACAGAAAACACATCAAAACAATGCGATTAGAAGGTAACTCATTAGGGCTTAGGGGGTAGAGATCTGATAGGACAAGAATATTAAGCCTCAGAAGAACAATTTTTGCTCTCTCAACCAACTTCATTCGGTAATAATTTGAAGAGGATGGGGCATTTGGAAGACCTCCTTCCAGACTTCCTGAATTCTATATCCAGAAAAACTATCTGGGCTGGACATCCAATCCCTAACATCCCCAGCTGGTTCTGTTTGGTACAAAGGCCAAACAGTGCATGGCTAGTTAGACAGGCAGAGATTTAATGACTGTTACAGTTCCTGACTGACACAACTCTCTTGCTCTCCTACTCAAGTCACGCTGCAGCTGTCCTTCTTCCACTGGACTGCAAGGGTCTACAGCAGCTGGAAATATACCAGTGACAACTCAAAATTTTGATTCTCAGGCTGAAATCATACACACATAAATATGTATGAGCCACCTTTTATCTCTGGATAGAGGCACATACAAGCAATTTAAATTTTTAAAAATAAAAATTCAAACAAACTAAAAAAAATAAGTTAATGCAGATTAAAGGTTTAAAACAGTTTACAACCATGTACATTTAGAAAAGATCAATTAGGCCTCAAAAGCTATAATAAAAAGCCATATTTTAATTTGGCAGTGGAATGATGCCAATGTTGGTAATGACCACACCTTCAAAGGGAGAACATTCCACAACGAGGGCAACCCAAGCAGAAAAGGTTTTTCCCACATCCACCCACAATCTATTTCTCCCAATGGCAGGAGAGAGGGGAGGGCCCCTCCAGAAGACATCAATGTATGTGTATATATACATATTTACCCCTAAAACACCCACCCTGTGCTGTAGTAGTGGGCCACAACCATTGGCAGAGAGCACTTTTTTATGTATAAGATTGCAGGTCTAGTTCCTTACATGTCTAGGTTGGACTGAGAAGGTACCTGTCTGAAACTCCTGACTCTGTTGCCAGGCAGTGTCAACAACACTAGGTTAAACAGAGCAATGGTCTTGTTCAATATAATACTATGTGTACATGCTAATCTGTTTGTATAAATGCAAATTTGGAAATAATTCTGTAATGCATTATTGAAGCTCAATACTTCTCTACAAGGCTGCTGAAACCTGTGTGTCTGCTCAGTTCGTTGTACAAGTGCAAACTATTGATGAGCAACTCTAAGGCCATGCTGTACTTCTTACGGTTCTTTTTCTTGGACTGAAGTACACAAATAAAGAATGCCTTTAAATACAGGACTGTCCTTCTCAGACTAGGATACACAGTTATCCTAAATGCCTTAGAATAAATACCTGATAAAATCAATGTGAAAACCAAACTAGATGAGGCAATGAATACAACAGTTGAAATAGTTTTCTCTGTTGTTGTTTTTTAAACTATTAATAGCAACAGCAGGAATTCTTATCAGGCTTTCAGCACTTGGGGAGAACCTTACCTCACTTGCAATGGCAAAAATGGCAAGTATCTTTGCAAGTATCAACAATTTATCGACAACCAGAACACTTCAGCTGATATCTAGTTTGACAGAGAGAATGCAGTTTGCATGTGATAATACTAAAATATTTTCATATACAGAAAACTGGCACATCGAAAAGAATGTGAGGTTAAAACAGTGTTTTTGGTAAAGAAGCCTTCAGACATGCAATCTTCTACATACTGCATCAGATGAAATACTCATCTAACTAGGCAGTGCCATATGAGTGCTCTGAAGGTACTAGTGATCTTATGGGACTGAATTCTTGTATTCTGAATTAAACATATTCTATAGACATCTTAGTTTAAAGTGCAAGAAACTGGGACTGAATTCTTGTATTCTGAATTAAACATATTCTATAGACATCTTAGTTTAAAGTGCAAGAAACTATGAAGGGTGCAGGAGATAGTTCTAACCTCTGTACCTTGCAATGGGTCTTCTCTCCTCCACAAAAAATTAGCCAAAAACCAGCCAAAAGCAAAGTCTGTAGTAAGTTCTGGTTGGGGCTAGAGAAAACCACTCATAGATTTCTATGGGGAGATTTAGCAACTGGAGAAAATGTTTACTAACCCAAATTTTGGTAATGATGTTTCCAGCAGGCCTGGCAAGGATACAAGGTTGCAAAAAGCCACTTGGGACTTCATGTGGTTCACAGGGCACAGTTTCTCATCCTTGGTTTAATAATATATTGTCCTAAATCCTACTGTTAATCCTCACTAGAGTAGAACCAATTAATCAGTTGGATTTACCTATGAGTTGATTCACCATTCAATAACATATTGGAAGTAACCAGTAGGATTCTAGCCATTATCCTGAAACAAGCTTCATTCTTTGAGCCAAGTCCTGCTTGTGGTGGAATTCAAGGGAAAAAGAGCAAATGGGAGCAGGAGGAAGACTAAATTATTCTTAAGCTGACTTTAAGTGATTAGCACCTATAGCCAGGTGTGACTTCAGTGTAGATGTCTGCTACTGCATAAATAATTTCACGCCCTAAGTTTTGTGAAACTTATGGTCTACCCACATATATTATTCCTCAATTTAGTTTCTTTATTTCATCTTCCAACTTCATAGTAGACATTTCTTATTATTTTCCTCAAAAAAAAATGTAAAATGCATGGCAAGTTTTTGTACTGTACTTAAAACTACAAAATTCAATGAAACTGGTTATCTTTTTCTACTTTTTCCCTAAGTGTGATGACAATAGTAGCACACATTCCAAAACCCATGGTGACGTTATTCAGAATGCAGCTATGCCAGCTCCATTATCTTTATAAATGTGTTATACTAAGGGTAACATATACACTGCATAAATTCTATGTAACCTTCTGAATGTTCTGCGCCACTGTTTTTCTATCCTTTTACAGTAAAGTTCTGATAAAACATTGCTTTAAAATGGAAACTTATTTGATCTGTATAATGTCACACATACCTAGGATGTTATCCAAATGTGAAACCTAAGAAACAACTTCACATCACACCCGGCTCAACCAATCTTTGAAAAACTTATCTCCAAGAAACAAGAAATATCTTGGAATGGGTTGCATATCAACCACTGAAACCTGAGGTAGTGTTCTTGTAGTCCTGTAAATATCTTCATTAATAGATAGCACCACACTAAGCAATTCTCTTCTTATTGTAAGCTGGCAATGATTACTGAGTTATTCTATAATCACTAAACTCTTCTTGTAGCTGTGACTTTCCTGCAAAACCATGATGTTTTTAGTAAATGTCCACTTGCATACCTGTAAACAAAAGTGCTTTTAACAGCAGCACAGATGTTGTTGTTGCTGTTTTTGCAGCTGATAATGATGATAACAACATATTTTTTATTTATGTATATCCTGCCCTTTTTCCAGTTCAGGACCCAAAGCGGCTTACACCAAATTAAAAATCAAATAGTTAAAAATTCACAAAATACAGAAGTTAAAAAGAGATCAAAGAATAAAAAAAATTAAAAGCCATATTAAAACATACATCATTGAACAGGCACATATGCACACATATATCAACACAACAATTTAGCAAAATATAGCACATTGTGTAGGTGGGATGGATGTTATATAATCAAGTAGTAGTCATTTAGTCAGGATTATTTACATGGATGATTTTTCTAAAAAAAATTAACATTACAAAATTGATTCATTATGAATTAGATTTAGAAACGCTTGATTCCTTTAAAAAGAATTTTAAATTTATTTTCATTTTTAACATATTATAATTTTTTAAAATATTTCAGTCTCTTCTAAATTCAAGTTTTACTCTTTGTTCACGAACATACACAAAAATTACTTTACATGGAACAGAATCCTGTTAACAACAAATCGCATGCAGAAGGTGGTATTCGGCTCTCTTCATGCAGTTCCTCCCCTTCTCATAAAAGGTAGCTTTCCAGTGCTGGAGTACATCTCCAAAGTCATTTAGAGGCTGATGAGAACAGAGGTGCTTAGGCAATGCCTGGATGCAACTCTGCAGCTCAAGAAAAAGAAAAGACATTGCTGTTCTGGATCTTCAGTGTATGCTAGTATAGTAACTCGCTCGTGAGGGCAGGCTGTTCTGGCACTCAGCAGTTGCTTTCTGCTGGGGACAGAAGAGTTAGTACACTGGAACTGCATAGGCGGAATATTACCATCCACCTGTATGATGTAGGACCACAGTTATTATCAGTTAGGTTATGTTAGGTTAAATATTCCATTATTTGGCCCTTTCTGCATTCTACATTAGACACGCCTCTTTCTTCCACAGTACAGTTGGATACTTTCCCAGGTTGTGCT
The DNA here is from genome assembly GCA_948474755.1 of Ctenosaura bakeri. Taxonomy (NCBI): domain Eukaryota; kingdom Metazoa; phylum Chordata; class Lepidosauria; order Squamata; family Iguanidae; genus Ctenosaura; species Ctenosaura bakeri. The sequence continues at coordinate 123,599 of CAOLHI010002032.1, forward strand.
GGAGCAGGAAGCACTGTCATCGTGCTTCCGGGCCTTCTGTAGGACAGGTAAGTGCAGGACAGTGGCACAATTGTGTGTCACTAACAGGGTAAACCTATCAATTATTTAATTCGCAATCGCACCACCTGGGGACAGGAGAGGAGCGGGACTGCAATGATGTCATGCAGAAGCATTGTTGCAGTCCCACTCTCTTCCCATCCCCATGCTGGGATAGGAGGACTTGGAGGAAAGGACCTTAGAGAAAAAATAGAAAAGAGAATAGAAGGCAAACACACTAAATCAGTAGGCTTGTGTTCAGAATAAAAAAAATTGAGACCATGCTTGAAATTGGTCTAAGACAAGAAGAAATTGTAACATTCAACTGTTAAGAAATGAAAACTTCTGGCAGTGTCTGACTGTGTGACAATTTTTTTCAAGTTTAACAGAACTATAGTGTCCAGGAAATGGGAAGTAATAATACCACTCTATTCTGTTTTTATCAGACCTCACCTGGAATATTGTGTCCACTTCTGGGTATTACAGTTTAAGAATGAGATTGACTAGCTGAAATATGTATAGACAGCAACCAAGATGCTAAAAGGCCTGGAAACCAAGACCTATGAGGAATGGCTGAGGGCATACATATGTGTGTGCACACACCCTCATATCTTCCAGTCACCTGCTTATTACAACTCCATGAATTTCACAGGGTTTGTTAGACAAGGAATATGCAGGTGTTCTTCCCCCCCCCTCAGAAATTGGGTACATTTAGCCTAGAGAGGAGAAGACTTATAGTCATCTTTAAATGCCTGAAGAACAACCTTGTTTTCTAGAGCTCCAGAGGTTAGAGCATAAACCAACAGATTCATATTCCAAGAAAAAAGATTCCAAGTAAATGAACTCAACTCTCTAACAGTAAGAGCAGTCTAACAGTGGAATATACTACCTTGGAAGGTGGAGGATTTTCCTACGTTGAAGGCCTCTAGACAGAGGTTAGATAGGCACCTCTGAGCCATAGACTGCTCTTGCAATCCTCTCCTGTTTTATGATTCTGTGATTCTATTACTCCTTTTTTCCCCCAGAAAGATAGTAGGACAAAACCTCTTCCAAGATAATTCAAAGGAACCATACACATAACAATATGTAATGTCCCTTTTATTATAGTTCTTATTTCTTGCTTTTAACTATAAATCTTTTATGACTAAGCAGGTCACCACATATAGGGAAAAAACTAAACATAAACATTTCTAATACTTAAATGATTGCCTTTTCCTATTAAGGCTTAATTGTTAACAGATATTATTGAATCAGCGATACTGTAATGGGAAACAATTTTTATTACAAGCTTGCAAATAGTGCTGCCAGAAGTCATTTTGGCACTGCAGCAGATAACTAAAATACACTCATATATTGCATGCCTTCCAAGTTTAATAAAGGCCACTTCACTTCTGCCTTAACTTCTAACATGCCACTTCTGAGCCCTTTGGCAGAAACCAACAACACACCTAAAGCGGGCTCAGAGTCTCACCCCATCACATTATCTGCTGCCATGAATCAACAAAATTCTAGCCTAACAAGTCAGGATTATTACCAGCATGCAGCCCTTTTGTTCTTCCTTTGTTTCATTGTTTCAGGTCATCAAGCAAGGCAGGAAACTCCTTAGCTATGGTCAATAACTTCTCATAAAGCCAGATTAGGAAGCTGCCTTTAAACCATGGCATTCAAATCCTGGGAACAAAAAAGAACTCCATGTGGGCACATGAAATTAAGGTGGGTTTTATTGTCTGAACAGGTCTACAGAATACATGCAGCATTCATCATAATGGGGCAAACTGGCTAGGGCTGATGAGAGTTACAGTCCAACAATTGACGGGTTGAACTTTGCCTAGCACTGCCCTGGAACATCTCTTGCACAAATTTAAATATCTTATTTTGGACTGTTACTAACATAATGTACTTGCAGTGGCCAAAAAATGCCTCTATTCCAATAACTGGAGAAGGATTATAGCTGGCAGAAGTGGAGACAATTTAAGGCCAGATTTACATAATTCCAAATCATAGCCAAAACAAATATTATGATTAAAAAGCTAGCTTCCATTCAGTGCCCCTTAATTACATTTTATTTGATTCTTTAAAACATGTTGAATTAATCTATTATACATTTCTACAAGGGCCTAAATACCCTAAAGGCCACAGATCCTATCTGATCTTGGAAGTGAAGCAGGGTCAGCCCTTGTAGTACTTGAACAGGAGACTGCCAATAAATATCAAGTGCTGTAGGCTCTATTTCAGTGGAAGGAACTGGCTAAACCACCTGTGAAGATTCCTTGCCTAAGAAAACTATGGAATTCATGGAGTTGCCATAAGTTTACAGTCAATTTGAAGTCATGTGCACACATGCACACACACATATTCTGCAAGGGCTTTTGAGTCTTATTGGCATGTTCCTAGTGGATCAAACTTTTAAGATAACTTGGTGAGGGGGAGACCCAGTTCTTTTCTCCACAACTGGAAGACATATTTTTCACTCATAAAGAATTCTACATATAGCATAACCTGTGGGGTTTCACATATAGTATTTCCAAAATACACTTACACATCAGATTTGGACAACATCCAATGACTGCTCACAGAAAACATTTCTCAGGTTATTCTAAGTGTTTGTAGTGAGGTTTTCAATTCTTTTAAAAGGAGATTATGAACCAGTTTCTCATTGCCTGCATACAGAAATCAGTGTTTGTTTGAAAGTTACAGGCATACCTCAGTTAACAAAGCCTCTGACAAAGAAGCTCCTTTTTACAAAGTCTTTCTATCACTTTCTGCATCTTTTCCTCCTTGTTTCCTTCCTAACTGGATTTTTTTTTTAGCATCAGTATTTGGAGGATAGTGAAAGAGGACTGGTGAAACAGGCTTTCAGTGTTAGATTGCAGCAGTGTTTCTGTAGTGGCAAACTTTGCAATAAACTTTAGCTGATTCTACAATTCTCGTACTGTAGCGCTCTCTCTCTCTCTCTCTCTCTTTGAATCTCTATCTCTTACACACACAGACTTTTCACTGAAGAAAGAAGAATGCCCCTACTTGCTTCAATATACAGGTAAGTTACAAATTACGAGTCAGCATGACTACTGCCATGTGCTGCATAATACAATAGTGGAAAACTGCCAAATGTGAAAGCATCAAACTATAATGTTGGTATTTAATTCAAAATGGAAAGACAAAGACGAAACTACAAAACCAGAACTGATAGAAATCAGCAATATTATCAGCAGTTGCTACTAAATATCTCCCAGACATTTTATAAGTTCTTCCTGTCCACCCTTACCTGGAAAGAGTCACTCTCTCACTGACATGAATGAGGAACTGTCTTAACTCAGACAAAAGGTTTTGAGACACTGAATTTGCCCTTATCCATAGTCAGTTCCTGGAACTTTTGGAACCTTTGTTACTATTGTCATCTTCTTGGAATAATCTTTAAACTTTAAGAGGTTACATAAGCTAAGAATGTAATTGATGTTGCTAATGCATCAACAAAGCATATTCTAGTTTTTTATGGAAGATTCTAAAAATTTGAAAAACTACTGCCTCTACAGGGATATCTATTTTTGATGGTATTAATCCAACTTTCTTTAGTGATTCTGTTTATATAGCAATAGGTTATCGTTCTTCAAAGAAAAAAGACAGCTTTAGAAGTTCCAAAGTTTCCATGGACTGACTATAAATTCTAATTCAGTTCAGTCTCTCTTCCAATCCAGTCTCTCAAAACCTATTTCATAGAATCATAGAAATGTAGAGTTGGAAGAAACCACATGGGCCATCCAGTCCAACCACCTGCCATGCAGGAACATCCTCAAAGCACTCCCGACAGATGGCCATCCAGCCTCTGCTTAAAAACCTCCAAAGGAAATTCCACGTCACTCTGAGGCAGCATATTCCACTGCCGGACAGCCCTGACTTGTCTTCCTGAGGTTCAGGTGGAATCTCCTTTCCTGCAGCTTGAATCCATTGCTCCTTGTCCTGGTCTCTGGAGCAGCAGAAAATAAGCCCTCTCCCTCCTCTACATGGCATCCCTTCAGATATTTAAACATGGCTATCGTGTCCCCTCCTAACCTTTTCTTCTGCAGACTAAACATAACCAGCTCTCTAAGTCTATCCTCATAGGGCATGGCTTCCAGGCCTCTCACCATTTTGGTTGCCCTCCTCTGGACTTGCTCCAGCTTGACCATGTCCTTCTTGAATTGGGGTGCCCAGAACTGGACACAGTATTCAAGATGAGGTCTAACCAAAGCAGAGTAGAGTGGTACCAGTACCTCCCTCTATCTAGACACCATACTCCTATTGATGCAGCCAAGAATTGCATTGGCTTTCTTGGCTGCTGCATCACACGGCTGACTCATGTTCAGCTTGTGGTCTATTAAGACTCCTAGATCCCTTTCACACATACTGCTATCCAGCCACGTGTCCTCCATCCTATATTTAATCTACTCTTTGAACATAGTGGCAAAAGATTTCTAAAATACATATTTGACCTTTCAGAATTTATCCTGCTTCTAGTCACATACAAATAGGTGAAAAATATTTGAGCCTGAATACTACTGGTAGTCTCAATTAGAGCACACGAATGAATCAAGTGCTGAATCATGAGTAACTATTTATATAAATTCCACTAATTCAATGGACCTACTTCAGTTGGGACCACTAACAAGATTCAAGCTTTGATTGTAACCCATCTCCCTGAAATGCCAGTTTGCTTTTGTTTTTAGGAACAGTTGTTGTTGTTGCATGCCTTCAAATAATTTCTGATCTACGGTGACTCTAAAGTGAACCTACCTTGGCAAGATTTGTTCAGAGGGGGGTTTGCCATTGCCCTCTTCTGACAGTGAGAGAACATGACTTGTCCAAAGTCCAGCCAAATGAGGACTCTAATGGAGTTCTAGTGCAACATTCAAGTTCAACAGCCACTACACCACACTGGCTCCCAGCCACGTTGTTGTTGTGTGCCTTCAAGTTGTTTCTTACTGACGGCAACCCTGAGGCTAACCTATCATGGAGGTTTCTGGAACTGAGAGTATATTAAGTGCCCAAGGTCATCCAGTGGGTTTCCATGGCCAATGAAATATGACCCTGATTTTCAGAGTCATAGTTCAGTGCTCAAACCACTACACTGCACTGGCTCATCTCAGCCATGTACTGGAGCCTTCCTTATTTGTTTCTTTAATTTATATCCTGCATCTCTTCTGGTGATTGCTCACAACTAGATAATTTGATTTATATTTTCTACTTTTCTTTAAAATGAAACAAATAAAAATTAAGTCACATTAAACACAAACAAATTATAATATTTAAAAAGAGTGGCATAATTCCAATTAGTTGTTCTCAACTAGGCTTTAATCAATGGAAACTTGTCAGCTCCATTGATTCAGTTACTTTATTCCAGTTGGTGCTAACCACCAGATTTCAGCTAACTGAATTAAAAGGAATCTTTGAAGTGCTACATCCATATGCTAAAACCCCCGTACTAAGCAGCAAGTCAGTTGCCAAAAGCCCAGCTGAATAAAAGTATTTGCTTACCACTTCCCTAAGATGGACATTAAATAGATTGTTGGAAGAACTGTCTTCTTCCACTGAAGAAACAGTAACCTGTGTGAAACCACAAAAGACACACATCCTGCTCCCAAAATCTGCAAGATTATAGCTCTTGAAAAACACTGGTGACTGCCTTTACAGATGGATTCAAGCATTTTTTTTTCAATACAGACTATGAAAATATTTAAGACTTTTCCATAAGTACATACAAATCCCCACATGTATTTGCCCTGCTGGCTTTGTATGCATTTTATGATGCCTTGTTTACAGAAAGCAGAATGGTTTATTTTCAAGTAAGTAAATGCTCAGTAAAAGACATGACAAAACATTATTACTCATATACCATACACCCTCTTTTCAAGTACAAGTTCCAATACACACAAAAAAAGTATCTGCCTATGCAAGACACATAGTCTAAACATTCTGAAGTCCATTGTAATACTGTTTACATGCAAGCTGCTATTTCTATCAGGTATTGATGTCTAGAACAGTTGCTGACTGGTTTTGAACTGCTGGACTATCCAGGATCAGTTTTACAGTCACAAAACAAAACTGTGTCTGTGGGCACATACCTACAGCTACCAAAACTACAGGAAGCCAGCTGCATAGTTTTTGGAATATTCCATATAAACAATGACCTGTGAGAGAATACCATAGGTATAGAAGGAGCAAAACTCTTTGTTCCACTGTCTCCTCTATCTTGCCCACACCATAGTGTCTGCACTCCCCTCCTATATCTTCATTCTCCTTTCTCTGTCTTCTAGTTTCCCACTCCCTTCTCTTGTACCTTCCTTGGAGTGTGGCAAGCAGGCTTGCTCTTGCTTCAAATTGTGGTGTGTCTGTGTTTGTCTTCATCTACCTTCAAGTTGCTGGTAGCTTATGGCAACACCATAAATTTCATAGGGTTTCCTTGGGCACAGAATACTCCAAGATGGTTTGCCAGTTCCTTCTTCTGAAACATAACCTGCAGTCCTTGGTATTTTTTGGCAGTCTCACATCCAAGTACTACCCAGGGTTGACCGTGCTCAGCTTCCAAGATCTGACAAAATCCGATGTCTTTGTGGTATTTAGGTTCTGCTGTGACACAGCAGTGATTAGCTGGAAGTGTCCTGATTGTTTCTGCTGATCCCACTAACTGTTTTCTTCTGTTGGAGAAAAGAGCTGCAGACTCTCCTGGACCTTCTGAAGCTACTGCCTCAATTACAGTAGAGTGTGCTTTTCAAGCTATCTGATGTGAGGGACTCACAGATGTGGCCAGCACTAGTACCATATTTGTGTCCATTGGCTATAACTGTTCCTTTCTTTCATCGACACTCTCCACAGACCAGCAACTGATGTCTCACAGACCAGCACCGACCCAGGGACCACCACTCTGAGTAACACTGCATCCAATAACAAAATAAGATTCAAGAGCCACTTCAATTTCTGTACATTGAATAAGTCCTTGTCCTCTGCTTTATGTAGCTCAATATCTAGGCCCAGCCCTTGTTGAAGAACAAGAAGGTTGTGATGCAGCCTGGGAGTGTGGCTAGCCTGAGTGGCAGAGCAGCCCTAGCAACAGGTTACCATGTAACTAAGGTGGCTCTGTATGAGAGAAACCCAGCCCATGAGAGGGAGGGGCTGAGATTTTGAGAGGATATAAGGCACAGTGATTTGGATTTTGAAGGGAGGGAGGGGCTGAGATTTTGAGAGGATATAAGGCACAGTGATTTGGATTCCTTCAGTGAGATTTCCAGAGATAGTGTGAGAGAGCAGAGTTTTAAGTTATAGCTCTTCAGTTAGCCAAGGTGGTTGTCTTTTCAGAGATCTAGAGAGAGACAGAGAAGAAAGCAAACTATTTTTGAGTTGGGTCAGAAGATGTAACTTAGACTTGGGAATTAAGCCTTTGAGCAAAAGGGAACCCAAAGGCCTGTGGGTATATGAAAGTTTTGTGCCTGTATATTAAGTGGTGCTATAAGAAACTGATTAAATACCTTCTGAAGTTCTGTATTACTTGGAATTACTTATGACACCCAATACCTTTTCCCTGTTTGTTATTTTAATAAAGATCACATTATGCCACTCCAGTCTGTGAGAAGAAAAAGCAGTCTTGGCCCCCTCCACAGGGTAAAGAACTTTTACTCTCATCTCCTTCCCTCTAATCTCTTCCATTACAGCACTAGCAATGCAATACAGATGGAGAGGGGGCTCCTTCATCAGGCCTTGCTTCACATCTCATTCATGTGACGACTGCTACAACAGTTCAGTTGAAGAGCTGGGGAAGCTACCTTCCTTGCTGTGAGCTGTTCCACTGTGAGGTAAACAGGATGCTGCTACAGTAAGCCTAGCACTCACAAAAGATCCTTCTTTTTTGCTTTTACAGTTAAGTCTAGCACCTGTTGCTTGCAGCACTAAAATGGTGGCCTTAGTGAAAGGACTATGTGAGATTTTGCCTCACATCTCTTCTACCAAGCTGCTCTCCATCAATGAAAGGGAGAGAGAGTAAAGGAGGCAGGAACCTCACGAGGCTGTTCTGCAAAGGATTAAAAGGATAACGAAAAAGAAAAAGGTAATAAAATGAAGACAAAATCCACAACAATTACTAGTCAGAAAATCATTAATTTATCTACCTGGTCACACATTTGTCTCAGTGACATGGAGTACCTGAGTTGGTTCAGAGAGATGACCAACTCTCCCATTTTAAAACAGTAGCCTGCTTGAGTTCCATACATTACAAGAGAAGTCTGTTTTAGAGCCTGTCCCTTTAGAACCTGTGATGTCGTAGATAATATAGGATGGATCTATTCCAGCTCAGTCCAAAATGAGACTGTTTCCTATTACACAACTCAATAAATTCTGACTAATTATTTTTTACAGCAAGACCCCACTTGAACTGAAAATTTACAGTTGCCAGTCCTACAGAAGCAGAAAGCATTCATCAACAAGGCAGCCTTGATTTTATCCTATTTTTATCCTATTCTGTTCTTATTTTAAACAATTTTAAAAACAAAAACAAAATCTAATTAAAAGTTTATGCTCCCTCTTAGTCTGGATTGTGGTTTGTGACTAAAATTCTGTGGAAAATGAGTAAATGTACTATAATCAACTGGTAAAGTAATCTAATTCATTATAGTTAAAGTGACAGTTGAGAGCCAGCATGGTGTTGTGGTTTGAGTTTTGGGCTAGGACTCTGGGAGGCTAGAGTTCAAATCACTGCTCAGCCATGGAAACTCCACTGAGGAAGTCATATCCTCTTGGCCTCAGAGGAAGGCAATGACAAACGTCCCCTGAATAAATCCTGCCAAGGAAGGACTAGGATAGGGTCACCATACCTCAGAATCGTCTTGAGAGCACGTAACAAGTTAGAGCAACAGTCATTTTAGTTCCTGACAATCCTTATCATTTTCAATGTCATATTAAAATCAAATTAAGTATATTTAAGGTTCATATATATAAAATATAAATGTAATAACAATATAATGTAATAGTAATTACCAATATTTGCTGATGTATAAGATGCACCACTGTATAAGGCGCACCCCATTTATATGCTGGCAAATACTATTTGCCAATGTATAAGACACACTGGTATATAAGACACACTCCATTTTCAAACAATACTTTTCAGGAAAAAAGTGAGTCTTATATGCAAGCAGGTATGTGCTCGCATATAAGACTCACTTTTTTTCCTGAAAAGTATTGTTTGAAAATGGAGTGTGTCTTATATACCAGTGTGTCTTATACATTGGTATATATACCACTAATCAAGTAGGATTAGTTTTGTTAATAGTAAGTGGGGAAATTTAAATAAATGTAAAAATACACAATGAAGAAAGGATTATTTAAAAATAAGTTCTTCATTATGTTATAATGGAGTGTGTATGTGTGCTAAAGGCTTCTTGTAATTTAAAAATACACAAAAAACATATGTGTGCATGTATATGTGTATGTATGCATATGTGTGTGTATATATATGTGTGTGTGTGTGTGTAGTACACACATATATAGTACATATACATAGTTTTTTATGTACTTGAACATTTAAGCAACCTGAGAAGTGTTGCTGAAGTGCTGGCACTTGCCCAGCCCTGCTCTATTGCAAAGATGAATGAAATGTGGCCCTGCAGGTTCCATGTGAGACTGGCCTCTTAACCCACAAAATGGGCATACCATTGCTATATACCAAACGGGGAAAATCTGGAGAGATCTGTCTGAGGGAACTAAAAGTATCATTTAAAGCTTAAAAAATCACTGCAGATCGTAAACCAGACCAGCAGCTAATGTTTAAGAATTCATGACAGTCCCCACACTCACCCACATCCCCAAAGATGTTAACAGTTATGCTGATCTATATTAATGTTAACAGTTATGCTGATCTATATTAACAGACTAGTTCTAACACTATTCCCACCAGTTTTTGTCCCTGCCAGGAACAGATATTTTACAACGCTAATAGGAGTTGATTGCTCATTTATGACTGAGTCACTCCAAAATATAGTGAGTCCTCAATATTTGCTAGGGTTTGGTTCCAGGACCCCTGTGGATACCAACATTTGTGGATGCTCAAGTCCCATTATGTACACTGGTGTAGTAAAATGGCATCCCTTATATAAAACGGCAAAGTCAAAGTTTGCTTTTTGGATTTTTAAAAAATATTTTCAAGCCCTGGTTGGTTGACTTTGTGGCTACAGAACACATAGGTATGGAAAGCCAACTATATTTCCTATTATTATTGAAACAGCTCACATCAAACTATAGCTGCTCAGAAAATCCATGCTTCCTCCACCATCATCACACCCAGCTACTGTCAGCATTGCAACTAAGCTCAAAGGAAATAAGGAAACCTGATGCAGGTGGGTAGCAGATGACACATTATCCCTGTCAACCAAGAAGTCAAAGAGTTTTGACTCTGCAAGCCATGGTTCCATCACACCATCGCAAACAGGCAATACTACACAAAATACATGGCACAGAATCATCAGTCATGTAACTGAACCTGCTTGTGGTGCCCAAATAAATCTGTAAGTACTTTAACCTGGCATTTGTCCCTTCAGATAAATCAGTACAGACATAAGGGGGGGGGGAATGGCTGACACCTTTTTTTGAATCGAGTTGGTACAAATGCTAAACAAAAAAGGAAGCTTTGATATTCCCATATGCATATGCAAGAAGTTCATTTTATAACTACTCTCTAGATGAAGGTGGTTTAAAGCTGCCTGGAGGAAAATACTGTAGGAAATAGCTCACAGAGAGTTCATTCACCTTTGTCATACAAAGGCAAGATCATTCAAAGTTTTCCCAGTTGGATGGAATGAGATGCATGGAGTAGCTCATTCAAAATTTAAATAAATTGAAATTTAAATTAAATTAATTAAATTAAAATTTAAATTTTAAATAGTTCTATTGATTCATCCAGCAAAGAAATATACATGAAAAAAAGAATTAGTCATTGGTCACTGCTTGTACAGGTTAGTAAGTGACTGGGGTACTTCACTGATATTTTAAGAATTCTCACAGGTCAGATTTTGCATACCTATCCTGTCATTTCCCCCAAATATTGTCTGCCAACTGATGATCCATCTCACTTACAGACTAAAAGTTATCAAACTTACTTTAAAAAAGCATTCTGTTTCACTTCCCACTGGGCACTTCTAGACATTCACGTTGATCCTGGCAACATGGAAGTACTGTGGACTGGTGGTTCTCTGGTCTGAAAAGAAGGGGAGAAGCATGCTACATAGGGGGCTGCACTTCCACGAAGCGCAGATGCACAGAGCCTTCTTCCAAGTTGCTGTGCCATTCCTCAACAGAGATTATCTGACTTCAGTAATTCATGCCTTGTAAATGTAATGTATTACAATGTCTTCTATGTGTGGCTGTCCTTGAAGACAGTCTAGAATCTGCAGTCTGTACAGAACGCCCATGTAAGAATGTTGAGTGGTTTGACTACAAGAGACTATATAACACAGGTTCCATCCTGCCCATAACTCCAGAATCACTGGGGAAGCCTAATGAGTTATATTACCAACCTAATGGGGTTCAAGCTGTCAAAAGTCATAATATGGCCTTTTCTATGGTGGCATCCTAAGTATAGAATACTCTCCATTTAGAAGTTAGAATTGTGACAACCACAGTTAGTTTTCAGCATCCCTCTCTGCCATTCTTTGATCATTTTGGTCTATATATAAGATAGTTAATGGCAGTTATGGAATTTTTTTAAATTAATGACCACAGTACTAATACCAAATACATTGCTGTGTATTCAAGTTACCTGATGGTTAGAATATCATCTTTATATATTAAATAAATAAATATTGCTCTTCTGTGTATAACTGAAAAGAGATTTTTATGAAGAGTATAGTATACCTTTGGTGATATACATCATGCACTCCCTATTCTAAAATGGGTATATTTTACATTGCTATAGCATTACATCATCAAGGATGAATGAAATAAAGCTGGACAATGTCTTTAGCATAAAATTCAGGGCACAGATTGTCATGACTTGTAAAATATGCAACTTATTTTACTGTAAAGACTGGATACTAGTGTATCAGTACTACGTACTTACATGTAAAGCAACCATTTTGTTTGACAAAAGAGGATTCTCTTGCCCAACAATATTTTTAGAGCTCATGAAATCTACTAGAACTTATCTGCTGCAAAATAAGCTTTCTGAGAAGGATGGTTTCATCATGCATTTTAAGCTATTTACTGGAAAATATGTTTGTTGAATAAATATGTACTTCAAAATTTGGTCTAAATTTCATCACAATAAAAAGAGTACTGAAGAGTTCCATGTGATCCATTAATATACAAAGGCTTTCAGCTCAGTAGGCAACATGCCTGAGGGGTCATGTTTTACATTTCCATGGAGGCAGCTGAATAAATTTATATCTGAAGTCACACCACTGCTGTGCTGCCTGTACACATATATTAACTGATGCTGTATCTTGTTTAAAAGCCAGTTAAGCACTGCTTGCACAAATAAAACAATTCACTAGGAATGTCCAAGCATAGGAAGTGGATATAATAAGCTACAGTAAAACAGCTACTTTGAAAAGCAAATACCCTGAAGCTAATGAGCTCTTTGCTGCTTCCAAAGACACTTTCTCCCATGTATCAGCTTTATGAAAACACACTATGTAAAAGGCGATGCATGTGTTTATAAGACCACAACTTTAGGGGATCAGCAGAAAGAGAAGCCGTCAGAATTGAACTATGCACTCTGGAAAATTGAGAAAAGGTACAGCAATAGAATACTGGGCTGTACAATTTCAGGGTCATTTTTTAAAAAAATTCTATCATCTAACAGAGACCATTGCCTTGTGAGAGTTCTCTAGCACATAAAAAAGAGAGCTGAGGCAAATCTGTTTCCCAATGTACTAGTTTCTTAAAGGAGGAAACAGGCCTCCCAAACAAGGGGGTCCAAAAACCTTCAGTCCTCCACTGGCTCTCTGAAGAGGTATGGATCAGAAATTGAGGATATTTGTGGATTGGCTTCAAGATTTCTTGGTGATACTGAGTTACTGGCATAGAGGCCATCCAGTTCCTCCTGCACCACCAGGCAAGCTCTGAGGTATGTGTCAAGAAAAGGTTGAACCAAACCTGTAGAAAATACTTTGTGATGTGGGTTTTTAAGTGCACCTGTGGAGAGCCATGTGACTTTAGCTGTGTCATGCTGATGAGCAATCAGGGGAGAAGGTTGCATCAGCTGTTGGGAAAATGCAAAGACTGGCAGGATTGCATCAGTTAGTGTGAGTATAAATGTAGCTGAGAGCTAGCCAACAAGTTGCACATGGTGCCTGATGTGTCTGCCAGAGGCTGTCAAGGTTAAAGACCTGGGCAGTAAGCCAACCCAGAGAAGAGAGTGGGAGAGCCAGCAAAGTCCAGCCAGAAGGAGACAAGCAAGCACTTACTCAAGGAAGTTCATTTACCAGAGCACCAAGTGAAGCTGTAGTCAGAGTTCCAAAGACAAGGGTCAGGAGTCCAGAGATCAATTCAAGGTATCAGGTGCTGGGAGCAAGGTACAGACTAGAGGAGGGCTTGTAAGAAGTTTGCCACAAGCAAAGGGAAGCTTCCAGGCAGGCAGGCAGTCATATAGGCCCAGGTACAGGTGTGTCTGATCACCACTTCTTAAATTTAGCCAAGGAAGCTTCCCTTTGCACAGCCCTCTTGAGTCTCCACCTTGATTGGGAGCTTATTGAACCAGGCTCAAGAGCCTCTTCAGAACTGGATCCCTGTTATGCCAAAGGAGCAGGCACAGAATTGGATCCCTGTTGCTCTAAAGGAGCAGGCAGAAGGATGTCTGTGCCTGTTTGGTCGATGGCACCAGGGGGAGCTCTTGAGCTGCAGGACTCATCTCCAGCCAGAGCCACAGGGACCAACAGCTGCTGCTTGTCATCTCCACCCTGAGCAAGGGGGACCAACAGCTGCTGCTTGTCATCAGCAGCTCTGACAGGGGCTTCAGTTATCACAGAGGCTCTGTCAGAAAGAGCAAGCAGAGGGATGCTGGAATGTCTTCTGGAGATTCTTGTAAATATGTACACATTGTAACTGAAGAATAAATTGCCTCCTTGATGGAAGAGAACAATTGGTGTGGGTGAGTTTTTGCTGGTTACAGTGTATTGCTGCTAAGTTATTCTCTGCTGCTAGGCATGCTTCCAAAGTAATCTCTGCTATATTTTTGGTGTGACAGCATGTACCTTATAGACTACACACAATTAGGTAACCCCAAGCTGCAGGTTGTCCATGCACCAATGTTCTCCCCGTACTTAGAAGAATTTGAGTTTGCCATCAACTTAAGGTAAGAAAAAGAACATAAAACTAGCAACTTCACAATTCTCACTGCAGTATCATTTCTACCTCTGCAGGTGGAAACAGAGATAATGCATAGATACACTTCCACAAACTCTGATCTGCAATGCTGAGGGATAGAGATGCCAGACCACAGGGTCTAAACTCTTTCATCCTTGGTGGGGGAAAGAAATACCCTTCTCAGGTAACACACAAAAGGGAAATGCTGTTTTCTCATATGTATTTGCATCTGTATTTCATATGCATTTTCTGATAATAATCTACATGGACCTGGACCTAAACCTGATCTACTATATGCAATGCAAATATAGGCAGGGTCATTTGCCACAAGCAAAATGCACCATAGGTATTGAGAGTCTGAGTATGCACTATTGCTTTTAACATAGACATGTTTTTTAATTCACATGGATCATTTTTTAACTACATAAGTATGTCACAGAAGATTGAAGTGAGTTCACTTCTGATCTACTGGAGGATCCCAGACGGGACAATACTACTGGTAGTATTGTCTCATCTGGGAACCTCTAGTAGAGCAGAAGTGAACTCACTTCAATCTTCTGTGACATATTTATGTAGTTAAAAAATGATCCATGTGAATTAAATACTAGCAGTATTGTCAGAACTTTGAAAACTCAATTGTTGGGGGCTACCGCTTTGAGAATTTTGGACTACAACACCCATGTCCACGGGAATTCTCATAGAGAATTCTATGAGTTGACAGTCTATATATGGACTTACTGTGTGTGTGTGTATTTATATATATTACACACATATTCCCCAAGCTGCGATTTTAGTCCCATACATACATACCCCCATATACACTCGGCATTGCCCGGGATTTTATTTTCTCACAGGCAATACTTTTTAAAAAGATTTGAGATCCTGTGTCTCTAAGTCCCCAAACTGTCCTGTCCAGTACCTGTAACTTTTCTCCATATTCCCCAATCCAATCAGTATTCAGAGTTATTAACATACAGGGGTTAGGTTCCTGAGGGAATACACTGCCCTCCTTCTTGCTGCTAGACTTCATCTCTATAGCAACCAGGCAGGCCTAAGAGCTCTCTGGCTGAGAATTCTAAAGGCCCCTCCCTAAACTGCAAACCCCAGGATTCCACAGAATCTTCTCAGGCAGCCAATCATATGAGGTCTTTGCCTGACACAGCCAATCATATAAGTTCTTCGCCTGACACAAACAAGCATACAGACTTTGACTTTTATATAGTAGATATATATATATTCTAAGCTCTGATTATTACATAATGAAAGAGGAATACGGGTTGCTTGATCCATTGAATCAAGTATTCCTGACCCACATTTAAGTGACCGGGTCAATTTCAAAGGTGAAATACAAGAACCAGATAGCCAGACTTTTGTTGCAGCCTTCTGAAACTGGGTCTTGAATTATTTTTCAGAGATGGCCATCTAAAGCAATGATCAATGCCCACATTTCTGTTGGTTTTATGGCTCCCTTTTTCTTGTTCATGATTTAAACATTTGGCTAATTAAGATAAGTCCTATATTTTCAAGGTTAGATGAGATTTATTTTTAAGTTAGTATAGTAGTAAGGAGAGTGTTTGTATCTGTAATATGCTTCAACATGCATCATAATTTTTTCTTCATCTTTAAATTTTTCCTCATCACTGTTTCTAGAACAAAACTATACACCTGTGAATACCTCTATTGGTCATCCACTCTTGCCACAGTAAATTAAAAGTATTAGATGCCTTACCTTCAAAAGACATGTGTAACCAGCTTTTAGTCTCACTGGCAATTTATTACAATGACAGTAAACATAAATCATTTGTCTTGTATTAGAAGTCACCACTTAGCAGAAATATTGATTAATAATTGAGAAGAATATCAAAATGGGAACAATATTGTCTTTTTCAATTGTTTAGATATCCATGATTGGTCAATTATCATCAAAATAAACCAGCTGTTAACTGCCAGTGTCCTGGCAGTAATCAAAATGGGATGTAAGTGATCTTCATTGTACAATAAGTTATCTGCACTAATCTTTGTGATGACACTGGGAAAAGAATGCTGGATTTTATTGTCCATTGGTTCTAAAATTCATCTTATACTCTCATTCAGAAATGACATATTGGATATGAATAAATTCCTCAGGAATGCAAGAGAAAAGTTACTATCCACAGCAACAAAGTCAAAAGGAAAAAGAAAAGCTGACCAAGAATGCTATGTGTGCAACCTGGAAATTAACCAAGTAAAAAGACCAGTTCATTGATTGCATTGAGAGCAATTTATTCAGGAAGATAAACAATTAATCATTTGTTTAAAAAGTGGTACACTTGCCTATATATATGTGGCAGCACAATTCAGAAAACACCTATCTGTAAGAGAAAACGATGTCAAGTGGACAATTCATAATAAGTGAGTACAGGAGGGTACCCTGTGTTCAAAATGTGAAAGCAACATTAAAGCTACTTATAGTTAAAATGAATAGATTACTATTGCTCTAACTATGCAAGTCAGCTGCTTTGAGATGAGTTCAACATTTTCTGTAGTATGTAGCAATTCATAATACTGCATAAGGTTGAAAAGTTAACATTCTCAGATCACTGTCCAAAAAAAAAAAGAGTGAGTAGAATCTTGAATCAACCATTTAGTTCTTTTGATGTTTGCACTGTTTTATTATAATGTTGGGAAACAGAAGAAAGTCACACTTTATTAACTTTCCAGTTTCTTGGGGGGGGGGAAATTCTCAGTTGGCTCTTCTATCATGTCATGTGCAAAATTAATAAGAAACTAAAATTTTAGACTGAAGGCGTGGGAATGAGCCATTGGCCCAAACATGTTTCCCTCCTCTCCTCACCCATTTAAGTTAGAACAATTACTTTCTATTATGATCAAACCATAGTTTGTCCTTATTTCCAAACCAGCAAACTATTGAGATCGGGATTCCCACAAGCTATGGCTTGAAAGGAAGCGTATGAGATCACTAGAGAAGGATCAGAGGGAAGACAGATAGAACATTCAAGCATAGCCTCTACGCCAGAGAAAGAAAAGTGTGATTACTCAAGGTTGTTTTCAAGAGCCCCAAACTTCCTTTAATGTAAATAAACAAGACCTCCATGCCTTCCATGGAGCCATGTTTTCAGGTCCCCTGGGCCGGAAGGAGATTTTTTTCCCCAATCCAGAAACTATCTAGGATCATTTTTAAAAAATGTTTGTTTTTTTTTTAAAAAAATTAGGTTGTGGGTGCAGCGGGGATGTTCAAAGACCTGCAGGTGGAGGCAATGTGGCCGCTGGCCCTTCATAGTTTCCTACATTTGGTCTAAGGCGTTGGGTTCAATCTGATACACAACTGTGTTGTCACAAATTTATTTTGGGAAGCCTTGAGGTAAGGTTTTTCACACTTGATGGTACTCAGCTCCACAAAGGTTGGAAACACCTCTCCAGCCTAGGGTTCTTCTTTCCCCTCTGCTCTTTCTCTTCCTTCCACTCCTCATACGACCTCCTTTCCACACTTCTTGCATATCATTCTTTCCCCTCACTCTAGTGCTCATTCATCTCTCCCTTTCACTGACTCTCCTTCTCTCCCCATCTCACTCACCACCCAGCAGGATCTTCACCCCCACCCCACCATCTGTCTGCTAATCTCTCTTTTAAACTATTTGTAGAGTTTGGAGACCCTACAGAGAAAAATATGCAATGGAGTTAGCTAGAGGCTATCTGAAGAAATAAGTGCACCAGAGTGACTGAAGTTTTCTTTTCAGCAGCTTGGGAAATCTGCTGTCCAATGGCTGAAGATGCTACTGAAAAAAGCTCAATCAACCAGAATTATTCAATCCATTTTAAAATTAAAATAAATCCAATGTGTGCACCCATAGGATCCCCTCAGCATCTATGCCACATTTCAGATGTTTAGGTTCACAATCTTAAAATTATGGTTGAAACACTCACCCACACAAATATTCTCTAACAGATTTACTTTATTAAATATTGCTGGATGGTGGGCTTGCAAGTTCTTGGAACTTTCTCTGTGTTAAAATGTTAGATTAAAAACTAATAGTCAGTAGGATGTGAATGGGTGACAATATGATCACAGCAGGAGGCTTTGTTTTAACGCAATTACCTTCAAAGCAACAAAATAAAATCTTGAAAATCTTACCTAAGGTGCTAGAACAGAATCATTCAGGATACAGAACAATGCATTACATAATGTTCTAATCTAATGTTTAGTTGGTCTGAAACCTATCAATATTTCACAATCCAGAAAAAGATAGCTTTTGATATCAAGTATAATGTACTACTGGTGAAACATCATTACTAGTTGATTATTTCTCCAACAGCTGAAGGATAATAATAATAATTAAAAGTAACCATTGTTTAGACAACCCATCATGAGAATGGAAAGAAAGGGCACTCTCATAATACAAGTGGGTTGGGGAACTAAGATTTAATGCCAACAATGCATCATTGTAGTTCAAATGAGATAAAGTGTGAAAATTACTGATTCTAAAGCTGAAGTCCTATGATCCACAAAGATAATTCCAGGGTCTACTGAGTGGCACAGAAATCTTTTTCTAAGATCCTCAAGAAACCTCAAACCAAAAAGGGGAAGCTTCAGTCTCCTATACCCCCTCACTTGTGCTCTTCTCCCAGAGCTTGGAATTCCAATCTCAGCATGTTAGGGCTGCGGTGGTGGCCATGTAGGGATAGGATATGGATCTGCTAAGTCCCCAGCTCCCAATCACGAGCACCCCAAGAGGGCTGGAAGATGTAAGGATAGCCCAAAGTGGGTTAAATGAATCCTCTTCTGTTCCTTTGAGAGAGGGGGAATCCTGTTTCAGAGTAAAGACAACAGTGCAAAGGGGCTGGAGGTGGGTAGCCAAAAGAAGGATCTCTCTGCATTTTTCCCCATCAACAAGAGCCCAGCTTCCTGGTATACTGGACTGTGATGGTGTCAGGGCTTCCTTATTTTAGGACTGCAGCCTGATAGATAGAAAAGAAAACCAGTTGTATTTTCAGTCTCTGAATTGTGGCTCAGATGCAATCTTGAAACTTCAAAATGTCTTCTTCTCCCTGATTTTCCAAGATTTATTTCAAAAGAATAGTTTGTATCAAGTGATTACAGATGTATTTATCAAACACAGAATGCACAACATTGTCTTTGGCTGCAGGGACTGTATTGCTGTTGAGAACTCCCTGTCCTTCCATGCCAAGTTCAGACATGTGTTTGTGCACAAGCTATTCTAACACAAGAATAAAATGTAGTGCAGTCAAGCAAGACTAAAAACAGTTAAAACCACTCATCAGGAAGGGCATGTAAAAGTCATTTGAAACACAGTCCCTGTGAAGAAAACACAGTGACACTTTTTTGAAAAACTGAAGTAGCTCTGACATGCACAAATAAATGTTAATGTGAGTGGTCTTCTCATGTGATCACCCAGTACAGTGGTTCCTTGCTATCTGTGGGAGACTAGTTACAAGACCTCCTGCAGATGCCCCAAACACTCATGCCGAAGTCCTTACTAAAAGTGGTATAGGGCACAAGCAGAGGCGGTGACAAGCCCTGCCAGCTGCTCACTTCTGCTTAAGGAAGAAACACGACTACCTTGAAAGCAGAAGTGGGTGGCTAGCATGCTCCCCAGCATGTACAGCATTGTGTACATTTGAATCTGTGGTGAGTTGAATCTGCAGATCACAAGCCCATTGTATATTGCTAACAAAGCTGATTATCAAAAGTTGCCTTCATGCCTTTTTGGAATTTGTTTCTCAATTGTTAATTGTCAGTTGAGTGGAAACCTCACACAGGGAATCAAACTTGTTTACTACAGTGAAATTAGTACTTTACATTAATGGATACTAATACTTCCTGAGCATTATTTTAGCACTGATGCATAAGAAATCCACTTTCAGTCCCAAGTTTGACAGGATTGTTTCAGTTTGCTTCTTTCAGACAAGATCAACAAAATCTGTGCCCCATAATCTTCATGTCCCTGGACAAATATGCATTAATCATGGTTCAGAATCATGGTTCAGTCAGGCGATGAATTTCAAAACATGCACAAATTTGCACAGATTTGGGGGGAAATATGCAAAGGAATTAACAGACCCTGTCCTGTTGAAAAATCAACAAAGACAGAACCAGGAATGGATTGGACAAGGAGGGGAAAGGAAAAGTGTCCATCAGTGTGAGTTTTATAGATGTGCATATCTTTACTTGGCATTTTTTGGTTTCAGTTCAGTTAAAGCATATGCACCCCTTTCTAATTCCCAAATGGCAAAATGTTTTTGTTTCATTTGGGGTTTGTAAATGCAAGATTGCAAAAAGGAAAACCATCAATGCTTCACCCTCATTTCCCTTATTTATATTCATATTAATCAGATGGCAAATTATCAGTGCATACCTGGACAATCATCTTCATGAACCACATAGCCTAAGCTTGTGAATGCTAAGAGACAATGCTATCTCACCTTCTCAATTAAATAAGAGTATCTGTGGTGAGTCTGCCCTCACTCTCTGGTAAGCATGATTAACCCCAGGGTGACCTCCCTATCTTGAAACTGGATTTCTTTGGTCACTTGAATACTTAGTCATGAGGGAACCAGCCAGAAAAGTACAAAAATTGGGGCAGCAGGACTCTTGCCAAGATGCTCAGAGGGCCTTCAAACATAGGGCCAAAACAACAGCCGTGCATCCTTTCAGCTACAGACTAGGTTGGTAGGCCACAAGTTGGGGGCTCTTCCTTTTGACTTCCCTTTTGAACATATTCTTCTTGGTACAAATCATTTGGGAATGCTTAGTAAAATTTATTTCAGAGCACTTGTTGAAGCTTATTTTCAAGCAGAAATCAAAATACAGGCATACCTCTTCTGACAAAGAAGCTCCTTTTTGCAAGGTGTTTTTCACCTGCCCATCCCATCTCTCATTCTCATCCTCTCTACAGCTAGACATTTTTAACAGCATCAGTACTGAGAGGATAGTTACAGAGAGCTGGAGAAATCTAGACTTTTGGTGTCAGGTTGCAGTAGCATATCTGCAGTAAACAATGCAATAAAGCTTGAGCTGGAAAAAACTGGGATTCTACTGCAGCCAATCCTACTGTAGCTCTATGTGCCTCCCAACAGTTAAGGTAAACAACAGATGCCTTCAGAATAATACAGTGAGCATGTGTGAACAGCAAAATGGAGAGAAAAAGAAATAAGCTTGCATCACCAGTTACACCCAGTTAACAAAAGCATAGAACTTTGACAATCAAAATGGAAAACATAAGGAAATTGAAGACTGTTGGGGGGGAAAAAAGATTCCTGAATATATTTTGGAAGTTTTTAAGTGGTCTCTAGAAGTTTTAAGTTTAACTGATATATGCATATTTTTTGTTTTGAATAAACTATTGCTGAAACATGTTGAACTGCTGTTCTTTCTTTCTTGTACAGTATACAAACCTATCCCTATTATTTCCATGTTATTTCTGTTTCTGGAACCAGCATTTCTATTAAAGTAATGTTCAGGAACACATCTAATTCATTAACTGAGGTATACCCATAAAGTATAAAATCTTAACATATTTTTCCATAGCAACAGCTTGGTCACTGCAGCCAAGGGAGAAAGAACTCCAAGAGATAGTTAAGGCATGAAAAGTTACATCATCCTCCTTTTCCAAAAAAAGGTGTAGTCACTGCAAAAACAGAAGGAATGCAAAGTGTTTGTTTTGGCTGCAACTGTCCAGTGGCATCTTTGGCTGTTGGGTCTATGAAAATTAAAAAAGCAGCAAATGTGTACCAACAGGCCAACAGAAATCCTATCAGCCAGAGGTAAAATTGCCCATCTCAGAGGACCCAGTCTCCTGGTTTTGGTTTCTTGATCTGGACTCACCCTTAGCCTGTTCAGACTCACCAACTGGATCTGCATTTCCAAATACATGTTCAACATCAAAACAGGAGCAGCTCAGTTCATCAGCATATCAACAGTCAAATGCAATGCTACAAAAACATCACTAAGCAGGCCCACTTAGAACAAAAATGACAGTATTAAAGCAGAGGTGATAATGTTGACCCTTGTGAATCCCATACTTGGAAGAGGGCTATCCATTGTGAATCCCATACTTGGAAGAGGGCTATCCAAGATAAAATCTGCAAGGTAAAATTCTAATGGTATCCTTCCAAACCAGATTTCACATAATTAAGAGTATACCCAGTAATCTTGTCCAGATGCTCACATGATCTGAAGATGTAACAGTCCACATCTCCACTCCTATTTAGAGATCTAGAAGAAGGCTTATAACTGTCACATACCCCAAGGGTTTCCAAAACTGTATTAATGTCATCATCTCATCAGAAACCTAGCTGGAAAAGGTCTCAAAATTATTCCTATATTTTCTTTTGGGGAAAAATAATATTTCATGGGCAGTGGCAGAGTAACTTCATAAGAACATACAAAGAGACTTGCTAGATCAGACCAAAGTTGTATCTGAGCATTCAGTTCCCATAATAACCAACCAAATACCCTGGGGAAGGTCATAAACAGGATATACGTACAATCTCATCTTCTTGCTTGTTTTCTCAACTGGCACTGTACTGCTGTGAATACTGAAGGTGATCTATGACACTGATAGCTTTCTCTTCCATGAATTTATCTTGCTCTCCTCAAAACTTACCCAGGTTGGTGTTTTGTGTTTTACTATAGGCAAAAAAATCAAGGTCCAGTTTGTTTAACATACTTACAAATCCATGCCACAAGAAACCATCCTTTTGGCATTCATGTAGACCTGACATTGGGTGGGTGTTATTTTCTGTGATTCTCTTGATTAGTCTCCCCACCTCACAAAATCCCTAATGCTGTGAAATGATTCTAAGTGTTTTTCACGAATGTCGCCTGAAGACTGTACCATATGGAGTTTTACCTGGTGTTGCTATGCATATTTTATTAGAGGCTGCAAAATGGCAAAATTTTAATCACTACTTTTTTACAAGTGCTCTTCAACACATTATGTTGGCAGATAAACACAAAAAGATTACAAATTTGATACTTTAAAATATATATACAACATTCTAGGTAAGCTTACACTACCAATTAACTGGTTTCTTACTGGTGAGGTAGCCATTCTCAGCATAACCTTTTTGATATTATTCAGACTAGAAAGGGGCTGTATTAAAGATGTCACTAGAAATAAACATTTTTTCTTCTACACTACAGCACAGAAAACAAAACAGAACATGTTCTGCAGAATACAGTTGCCATGGATACAACATGATATTCCAAACACTGATATTGTTTGGAATATAATTGTTTGGGATATAAACGGTCTCAGTTGTAATTTTCCAATTTGAAGTCTTTCCACAATATTTTGCAAATAACCCCACTTCCAAGCAAATTCTAGTCAACACTCATCTTGAAAATCAACAGTCTGCGTTAATTCCTTCTTTTATCTTGCGATAGCACAGTAGCAAACCACAGCCTTTCCTGAACAGAGATAACTTAGTCATAGTAGTCCATGCACTGGTAACCTCTCAACTGCTGCTGCTGTGTCCCTTCAAGTCACTTCTCACCTATGGCAACCACAAGACAAACCTATCATAGGGTTTTCTGCTGCTGAGAGTGTGTGTTGCACACAGGGTCACCCAGCAGATTTCCATGGCCAAGATGGGAATTGAACCCTGGTCTCCAAGGTCAAATCACTACACCATGCTGGCTCTCAAACTCACAACTAGACTACTGTAATGCACTCTATGTGGGGCTACCCTTGAAGAAACCTTGGAAGCTGCAGCTAGTTCAAAATGCAGCAGCTTGACTGTTAACTGGAATATCATATAGACAGCATGGAATGCCTGCCTTAAAAGAATTGCACTGGCAACCAATATGTTTCTAGTCTGAATTCAAGGTGTTTGTGATGACATTTAAAACCCTAAATGACTTCAGGCTGCAAAACTTGATGGCTTGCCTCACTCTATACGTAGCTGTCCAAGGACTAAGATCTGCTGGAGGGGCCCTCTTTTGTGTCTCAATATACTGTGCAGGGACATGGGAGAAAACCTTCTCAGCCAAGGCACCCCAAATGTGGAATGCTCTCCCTCTAGATGCCTGACTGGTGCCAACATTCTTAGCATGAGCTGCAAAGTTAAAACATGGCGGTTCACCAAAGCCTTTGACCTCATAATTCAATTCAAAGATTGTTTATAATTTCAAAAACTTTATGTTTAATGTTTAAATCTGCTTTTAATTCATCATATTGTTAAATATGTTTTTAGCTTATTTAAACAATTTAACCTGTTTTAAGGCTATTGTTTAACTTGTTTTAACGCTGTTGTAAGCCACCCTGAGATCTCCTCCCATAGGGCAGGGTATAAATATATTAATTAATTAGTTTTTTTATAAAGGAAAAGACAAAAAAAATCAAGAAGAACAAATATAGGAGGACAAAAAAAATTCCCTCAAAATGTAAGTTGGCTATAATAAGTTAATAGGAGATGGAGGAGAAACCCTATGCATATAACATACTTTAATGAAGTTTCTGTTCTTACATAGCCAGTTGATAGAGGCTCTAGTCAGACGCTCAGCTGATGCCATACACATTAATGAATGCCATGCCATCTGCCCTTAAACTGACCTGTCGAGTACTCTTATCAGTGCACCTCCCACTTCATCTCAGGCTGCCTTCTGTGCTTGTCCCTACCACAGTAAACCCATAAAATCAATAGAATTTACCTAAATATGATTTGTGTGTATATGTGCCTTCAAGTCACCTGTTGATTTATGGCAACACCATGAATTTCATGAGGTATTCTTAGGCAAGGAATACTCAGAGGTGGTTTTGCCAGTTCCTTTCTTTGATATATAACCTACAGGACCTGGTATTCACTGGCGGCCTCCCATCCAAGTATTAACCAGGGTCGCCCCTGCAAGTTCCTATTAATTCAATGGACCTACTCTTGCTATGATTAGCAATTGGATAGGCCCTTGGTTCACCAAAATCCCTATGAAAACTGTCCTCAAGGACAATTTCTATATCTTTAAATTACTAAAGCAAGTATAAAGTACCTATTACACACTTTTTCCATTACAAAGATACAGAAGGGCATGGTTTAGAGACAATTTCAACCATAAGACTAAAAAAGCTAGAAGACCCAACTGTGCACAACTTTCCTTTAAGATACACTGAGATGAAGTATTGCTCTAGAACAGCGGTTCTCAACCTGTGGGTCACGACCCCTTTGGGGGTCGAACGACCCTTTCACAGGGGTCGCCTAAAACCATCGGAAAATACGTATTTCCGATGGTCTTAGGCTCCATTCCCTCCTCGGTGGTGGTGCACAAGCATAAGCCACGCGCTCACGTCCTCCTGCCCCCTTTGGCGGGAGCGCGTGGGCCACAGCGTAGCCACAGCAGGAGTGGTGGTACGCAAGTGCGAGCCACGCGCTCGCGTCCTCCTGCCCCCTGTTCAGAAGGGGCTGAAATTGCTCCCCTTCTCCGCTACCGGGAGAACCTCCCATCTGACAGGCCAGCTTGGGGGGGTGTCGGCAGCACGGGGGGCAGGCCCCCTCCTCGCCACGGCCCCTGCCCCACTCACCACGGGGGGGCTCTGCGGAAGGGCCAGGGGAGCCACAAGGCGGTGCTTTTCCGGGGGGGTGAGCTGTGCCTGGCGCAAAAGACAAAGGCACTGGGATTCCTCCCCCCGGCCAGGGTCGATGCTCTGGAAACTTTTCCCACACTGCCCCCCCAGCGGAAATGAGAGCGAAGCAGAAGCAGAGCCTGGGGGGGGGTTCTCAGAGTTTTTTTCTGGGGGAGACGCGCAGCTCCTCTTTCCCTCCCTGCCCGCCCCCCCGTTCCTGGCCGGCAAGGTGGCTTTTGCCGGGGGGAGGCATTGTAAATAATAAATAAATAATTTTGTGGTTGGGGGTCACCACAACATGAGGAACTGTATTAAGGGGTCACGGCATTAAGAAGGTTGAGAACCACTGCTCTCGAAGAAAGAAAAATCTTGCTCAACACTCGCCAAAGTTGACTCAGATGACTCATCAAATATTGAATCAGGTGCTATCATCCTATACGTGCAAAGTATACATGCTAATTGCATGAATGCAGTTAATATGCTTAGGAGGATTATAGCAGCAGGTCTGGGAATCCACAGAAAACTTGGAACCAGCTTGGAGTGAGAAGAAGAAACCATTATCATTGTCTCCAGAGCTGCTATCTGCATTTCAAGCACACATTTAGCACATCTGACATGCAAACAGTAGCTCTGGTAAACCTGATAACCAGCCCAACAGGAATTCATTTCTACTATATGATAGCCCATCCTTAATCGATAATGACTCACTTTAGTGATTAGTTCTCTGAGCTTCTCATTAAAAACTGTTTATATTACGATCCCTGCAGGAATAACCATCACAACATAAGACAGGTTTACTTCTTCTGTTCTGGCTGCCAAATGATCAGAGAACTGTTCAAAGCAATCAGTTGAGAATAATGAAAAAGAAAGACGGCTTCTTTGCATTTTGATGCACATCTTTTTAGACTATTAAAATTTATATACTGCAAGATCTCTTAAAAATTTCCAAAACATGCCACAATAAGGCTGATATTCCCATTTTCAAAAACATGAGATGGGAGAAGGGGAAATGGAAAAGAGATATACAAAAAGACTCAATTTTAAAAGATGGAATATCCCCATGAAAGGCTAAAGGATGAAGAAGATGGTTGTTACTTGGTAGCAGCAGGTTTTCCCCCCACAGATGCAGTTTGTATGTTACATCTGGCACCTTTTACTAAATGGACAAGCCACAAGTCAAGCACTTAGGAAGAACTGATGGGTTGAAAGAAGATGAATTTCTTGCTGTGTGAGTTCCAATCCACGAAGCTAGTGTACCTATCCCAGGTGATAACTCTTCAACACTAAGGTCAACTTCCTTGTTGCTGTCACTTCAGGGACTAAGCTAAGATCCAAGTGAGGGACAAGAGTTAGACAAAAGGCCCTTGTGACAATGCCGGTACAGCCGTGGCTGATTTCGGATGAGAAGCAGAATCATCAGCTGGGTATGAACTCTGGTTTGTAAACTCCCTTCAGAAAACTGCAGATACTTGCTATCTATCTATAATATTTGAATTTTTCCTTGGGTCATGCTACATCTCTTACTTGTGCTTTGCCAGATATTTGTTCATTGTTTGTTATTGTTTTATTTCATTACTTCCTGGCGCTTCTTTTATTGAATTGCTATTGTGTTAATGAGAGCCAGCATGGGGTAGCTGTTTCAGTGTTGGACCCTGTTTGAGTGAAAACTCTTTGATAGGTTCACTTTTGGGTTGCCGTAAATCAGAAACTATTTGAAGGCAAATGACAATAGCAAATGTGTTAATAATGCTTTTTAAACTGAATTTTCAATCTCTCTAAAAGACTGAAATCTGGTCAGCGACTTGTTATTGTTATTCAAGAGGAAGTTTATTGTTAATTACTGTCAACTATTGTCAAGCATGTTTGTTTTATTTATTAGCCTTCTTATACTTTGTATTAGGGTCCTTCCCCCCGCCCCCACCTCTTGCCCTTGGGCTTCCTCCAAGAAGGAAGAACAGGTTATACGTAATAAATTATTGTTTCATCCATAGTAAATTTTTGTTGTTTCATTTTCAGAGGCAGCGATGACAAATGCAGTGGTTCATATCATAATGCAATATCATTTCACATGTACTTTTTTGCCATGCAAGTTGAAGCATGGAAATTCCGCAGAGCTAGAGGTATTCCAAGGAAATATAGCTTCCAAAGGAATAAAAGGTTCCAGCTGTACACTGACAACATGAAAAATTAGCAGGATTGACAGAATAACTGCTGTGAATAAAGTGCACTGATACTGTTAGTTGCACTGCAAATATTTTATGGCTTGACGGTGTCAAGACTACAGTAAAGATACGTAAGCCAGAAACCAAGACACTAGTAGCAACTCAATCAGCACATACATCTTATCCATAAACATGTAGAATTTATTTTTGAAGTCATTTAGTTATTACAAACATCCTCTCCAAGTCATTATTATGATGCAATAACTACTCAGTTCAACTTCTGTGGACTCAAGATCACAGAGCCTGTGGAACCACATGAACATTAGTTGCTTTGAGATAACTTTGGAAGTATACATAAAACAAAGCATATTAAAATTTTTGGAAATGTGGTATTAAAGTTGCTTAAGAAAACCAATCTAAACTATGGAGGATCAGAGTAAAAGGAAAAAGGAAAGGACACTCAATTTCTATTAGAGTCAAAATTTATGTGTTTAGGAAAGGCTGTACTAATACAAAAATCCTAAGGCATTTGAATTAATCATATATGCCTCTAGAGACATTCCTATTCCTAATTTGCACAGATGACTCAGGTTGCAAGTTGCCTTGGTCCATATATTTCATAATACTGAGCCACTTCTGCATCTTCAAAAGCGAAACAGCCTTCTAGACCACATTTTGTTGAAAACACAACAGAAAACACACAGACTGATAAAGACACTTTGGAATAAAAATTACAGAAATTTCCAAGCCAGTATGCCCATATCGCCATATTAGCTGAGGGAAACTGGGCACATTATCTTTATCTTAACCTACAAAAAAACAAAAAACAAAACCCTGAATCTGAATCAAGAGTTATTTGGCACCACTTGGATCAATCTTTACTCATAACAGTTTTCAGCTATTGCTTAATTTTAAATTCCCTGAGGCTTTGGAAAGACTGCAAGTGATGGCTTGAAGTGTTTTTACTTTCCTTTGCTCCTGACATATCAAATATTGGATATCTGCATTCCCTCTACTAGATGGCCAGGCTTGAAGCCAAAAGTTCAGATATACTATGCAAGGGGAGGAACAAGCAGAGTCAAAACTGTCTTACTATTACCAATTAGGAACCACTGATCTATACCACTGAGGCCCCAAATGCTGTTGAATATGCCAGCTCCCCAAAGCTAACCAGCATGGGGCCCATTCACACTGTGTAATTATTGTGCTATCATTCTACCTTAATTACCATGGTCCTGTTCTATGGAACTTCAAGATTTACAATTAAGAGAGAAGCAGTTAGAACTCTCAGCCAGAAGATTCTAATTCCAAAGGATGGAACCACTGTGGTTAAAATGGAATGACATTACAACTGTGTAGTCTGAATGGGCCCATAGTCAACAGTGAGGGATTCTGAGAGATAAACATCCAGAGGACTAAAGGCTGAAAACTACTGACTGCCAGTGGCTCTTTAGGGCAGAGCTTTCCAAATTTTCATGTTGGTGACACACTTTTTAGACATGCATCATTTTGTGACACACTAATTCAATAATTCAGTAAGTGGTGGCAGCCCCTCCACCCAAGCCTGGCCCGCCGCCACCCTCATTGGGGTCTTCTTCAGCCTGGGGTGGCAGGAGAGGCAGCCTCTCCACCAGGACCTGGCTCACTGCCTTCACCAGGGTCTTCCTCATCACAGGGCGGTGGCAGAGGCAACCCCTTCACCTGGGCCTGATCCACCACAGCAGCAGGAGAGGCAGCCCTTTCACTTGTTACATTCGCATGACATGCCTACACACTACAGCCAACATACTAATGTGTTGTGACACACAGTTTGGAAAGCTCTGTTTTAGGGTTTCAGAGTAGTTCATGCAGATAGAAAGTCATTTATTTATCAAATTTCTATCTTGTATTTCCAAGAATAAACTCAGGGCCATCAAATCCCACCCCCATGTACATCTTAAATATAACACTTCAGACACAGACTAACAGATTTTCATACCAGTTTGAGGTTAAAAGTGAAAAATCAGATGGGTGAGCCACTGCACATACAACCTTTGTTGCATCTAACCACTTCTATTCACTTCTTTTAAAACAGCCACCACACCACTGGTGGCACAAACTGGTTCTTAACTGTTGAGATAAAACAGATCCCAGCTATACGTTTCAAGATTCTTCTAACCTCATGCCAAGGGTGATGTCATTATTAAACTAAAAACAAAAGCTAAAAATAGCTGGAGTACTTTCCCATCTTTGGAGTTCTGCCAGTTTTTCAAAGACTACATGAAGAATTTAATTATTTATTGCTGTTATGGACCAAACATAATAGAACACTGAAAAATGTTTTAGTAATTAAAGACAGATTGAGGATAATGGGAAAGGCTAAATCTCATTGGATTGTTAATTTCAACAAGACAAATGTTTTAATTAACAGCTGACAGCTTAGTTTCCATAAAGGGAACAATAAAATGCCTCTGATAAGACATCCACACTTCCTATATGGTCCAGCTCCACAGGACTTTCACTGGCAGAACACTATAGATTAAGCTCCAAGAACATTACTCACTGATTTCAACAGCAGATGAATTGTATCAGTACTGATGAGATATCATAGCAACATACACAATCTGCCATACACAAAGCCCCCTATTATTTTGTACTTTAAAAAAAAAACCCTGTTCTTCTCAAAGCAACTAAGAACAGTGTGCCTTTCTCAGATCTGTCCACAACAACGTCAGATGAGGATGAGCAGGTTAGGCAGAGTACAAGACTCTGCCTGGCCCAAGCTTACCCACTGAGCTCTGTGAGTAGGAATTTGAACCAGTTCAATACTCAAACCACTACATCATGCCTTTAAAAACCTAGAGACCTCCACTTGTGTTGTCTAGCCATTATGGAAACTGTATCCAATCCAGCTGGGGAAGCACTAGTTGGGAAAACACACAGTATTCTTTACTAGTGCTTTATGTTGGTGAGTGATTAAATGGCAATGCTCAACAATTATTTAAAAATTACCAGTCACATATTTCTATGCAAGATACATCTTTCAATACAATTTCAGATTTTTATCTGAATAAAATCAGTTCAAACAACTTCACAGCATCCTCCAAAAATGTGGTAGTGGAAGCTTTTCCCAACAATTACAAACTGGACTTAATATTTTGTCTCTCCCAGCAGTGCCTCTTCTGCATTCCTTACACTGGTCAAATCTCTGCTTAGCAAGATAGAAAGACTCTTAGCTGAAGATTTATGGACATCACTTGGGGGGAATTTCTACAGCTTAATCCCTTCTTACACCACTTATACATATTCTATATGCCCATGTATGTATCCATATGATCATTTCCTTTTCAAATTCCTGCCTCTAAAATCTCTCTTAAAAACCAGGGAAGAGCAACACTGATTCTTTGTAAATCTTTGGCTAAACTTTAAAAAGAGAACTGAAGGAAACATACCAGAAGATGATAAAAAAAGAATCTGTTTCAAACAGATTATGTTCAAGATGCACGAAAAATGATCTAGGAAGCACTGTTCAAAAAGAAAAATAAATTCTGTACTCAACTTTCAATATAAAATTTTCTTTAAAAGAAACCCTCTAATATTGCTATTCTGTAAAGAAGAGTGTTATGCAAGGAATGCTTATTCTTCTCTTATGGAGAAAAAGAGAAGAAAAGAAATTAAATGCTTCTGGCGACACCTGTGAAACTCCTAAGTTTTGAGGGTTAGCATTAGAACTACTGGAGCTACACTTGGTTCTTGGCTATTAGAATGCACCATATATCTTTCTCTGGGCTCAGTTTTGTCCCCAGTGCTGCTTAATATCTACATGAAACCACTTGGAGATGTTATCTTGAGTTTTAGATTGTATGTCACCAGTACACTGATGACATCCAGACCTATTTCTCCTTTCCATGCATTCTAAGGAAGCTGTCTCTGTACTAAAGCAGTGTCTACTGCCGGACTGGGTAAGGACAAACAAATTGACGCTTAACCCAGACAAGACAGAGAGATTCCTGGTCAGCCAAAAGGCAGATCAGGGAATAGTGATTCAGCCTGGATTGAATGGTGTTACACTCTCC
Source organism: Ctenosaura bakeri (assembly GCA_948474755.1). Taxonomy (NCBI): domain Eukaryota; kingdom Metazoa; phylum Chordata; class Lepidosauria; order Squamata; family Iguanidae; genus Ctenosaura; species Ctenosaura bakeri. Next base: position 155,750 of record CAOLHI010002032.1, read on the forward strand.
CAAAGTTTCAGGTTTGCAGCTTGAGCATACTTCTGGATTCAGATCTGAGCCTGGGTGCTCAAGTTTTAGCAATCATCAGGAGATAATTAGCATAATTAAAACTAGTATGCCAGCTGTGCCTATTCTTTGAGATGTCAGATCTGGCCACATCCCAGTTTGATTACTATAATGCACTCTGTGTGAAGCCACCTTTTGAAATAGTTTGGAAACTTCAACAGGTCCAATGTGCTGTGGCCAGGCTGTAGACTGGGACAAGTTACAGGGAACACATAAAGCCCTATAAAGCTTGAGTGTGAAAAACCATATCTACTTATATCAGCCTGTCTGAATTTTAAGATCTTCAACCAAAACCACAAGCACATTTGGTGAGGACACAGGAAACAGTCATCAGTGGCTACTCTCAGGAACTAAATTCCAGAGGAAATTTGGTTGGCCTCCTCTCTCTTCTATTTCCACGAGCAGATAAAGACCTGCTTATTTAGGCAGGCCTTTGGCTTATAATTCTTGTTGCAGAAAGGCTTCTACTGGAGCTGCGCTTTTACCTGTGTTTTGATGTTTAACTGTTTTAACTCTGTGTTTTTAATAAATTATTGTTGTAATAAATTGTTTATTTTTTTTAAAAAAAATAACTGATATATAAATAGTTTTTTTAGCTGTACCTTGTTTTAACTGGATGTAAGCCACTTTAGATCCTTTGCAAGAAGAAAGGCATGATAAAAATTAAATTAAAAAATAAATAAATTTACCACAAGCTGTAGATTCCTGAGCCATATGATAAGTATTCCAATTTTAAAGTTATGTAAGACAGGTAAGCCATACATCCTTCCTAAGGTTAAAACATAGAAATGTCCTACTTGATCAAACCCCAGGCCTATCTCGTCCAGCATGCTGTTCCTGAACCAGCCAGTCAGTTGCCTATGGAAGCCCACAAACTGATGTGAAAGCAGTAGCACTCTCCTACTCATGTCATCTAGCAGTTGACATTAGAAGCATACCACCTCTGATACTTGAGCTGTTACATAGCCACCATGATTGGTGGCCACTGATAGCTTCATCAGCCATGAAATGATCTAATCTATCCAGGCTGGATGCAATCACTGTATCCTGTTGCAATGAGCTCCATAGTTAACAATCTGTTCCATGGCAGAATACTTCCTTTGGTCTGTCTTGAGCTCTTGCCACATATCTTCTTTTAATGACATCTATTCATTTTATACTACTCCATTATGTCTCTCTTATTCACATTTTTTAAACTAAAACACTCCAAGCATAGTAAATTTTTCTCATAAGCCCTTGATCATTTTGGCTGTCCTTTCCTTCACCTTCCCAAGATCTGCAACTTACTTAGTGAGCTGGAGTGACCACAACTGTACACAGTATTTCAATCCTGGCCATATCATAGATTCCCATAAAAAGCATTATGATCCTGGCAGTTTTACTTTCAACTCCTTTCATGATCTCTGACAGGGACTTTGTGTTTTTCACACCAGCTGTGCTTTAAGTTGAGATTCTCATTAAACTGTCCACCCCCAAAATCCCTAGTGCCTCTAAGTTCTGTTAGACAGCACTGGTTGTTCTGAATGATTTAGCCATGAAATAAAAGCACAAAGCATTACTGCAGATTACATAGCTAGTTTCTGTTCCCCTGAAGAGTGTTTAATCAGCCTTTAACAAAATGCTCATCTCACATTAAGGTATTTTTGCCCAACAAAAACCTGCTTAGGAAAGTCATTGTAATGATACATTATGACAGATTAAGGAAACCTTCCACTGACCAAATACTGTTGTCTAATATAAATGCATGCATGCTTATATAGAGGAGTTGCTTGCATCTGAAATAAAACACAGTCAGCCCTCCATTTTTGCTGGGGTTAGGGGTGCAGGACACCTGTTAAAATGGAAAAACCAAAAATAGAAAGATGTGGTGGTGGTGGGGAGAAGGCCAAAGCATGGTGGGTAAAGCAGGCAACCAGGGTCCAAACCAAGTCAGGGAAAGAGATGGGTTGGCATAGTGGCCCTATATTTCCTCTCTCACACCCATCTCCTCCTTCCTTGGGTTTGTGGCACCAGGAGAGTGTTTGTGATACTGAGAAATCAGGTTGAGAGCCATCCTTAGCTGGCTAGGCAGTGGTTGGAGGAGGCGGAGGAATACTAGAGATGGTTTTTTAAAGGGCTGCATGGTCCAATCCACAGAGAGGGAAGCTTCCCCCAGAAAAGTAGCACTTGAGGTGGGGGAGGCAGGGGTTGGAGAAACTTGCAAATAATCAAATCTGTGAAAGTTAAACCTGTGAACATAAAGGGCCAACTGTAAAAAAAGGGAGCCCTAGGTGGTAAGAACAGAAAACAAGTCAGCACATAGTGCAGCCATCAATAATCTACTGGGCTTTCCCTCTCAAAAGAACAAAATAGGAAATGCAGGGCTTCTGGCTACTCTGTGAAAGCAGTGTGTTTTGGTGGTTTAGTATCAGGGCCATGGGAGTAGAACCATGAACTCTGGCTCTGTATATCCTGTACAAGCCCATGAGATGAGCTACCAGAACTGCAGTTCAGACAATGTTTCCGATCAGTCAAAAGATATTCAGGCACTGGGCTAGCTTTGTCCACTCAGATTAGAGTCCACAGATAATCAGAATAAAGCTGCCTGTTGGGGTTGGTCTTCCTGGTTTTGGTATCTTTCAGTTTCCTTTCAGTTCTGATTCTCACCTTGCTCCCCTAGCTTGGTAGAAATGGGAAGAGAGGAAGAGGCAGATGGGACAGAGACAGTGGGAAGAGACAGATGCAAGGTAAGGAGAGAAGTAGAGTAAGCTTCACCACCAGCTTCAGAAACTTGGTGTGACTTAATCACACCAAAGAGAGTGATTCTGATAAGCCAGATTTCCCATCCTGGACACTGAAATAGACTAATAGTGATTTTTTGATAAGTATTTCAGTCAAAGAATGCATTAAAAGAAGCTGGGAAAGATTTGGAATTATATAACATACTTTGCATCCAGTCATTACTGATAGAAAAAAAAGTCAGCTACATAGAGCAAGGTCAGACGTGTCAGCTGTTTGTTCACCTATTAATGCATTATGTGGTAGGAGAGCTGAATAATTCCTTATCTTACTTCCCACAGTATGTCACTGGATGCATTCCCCCCAACCCCGCTCCTCCTGGAATTTATGCTGGTCTGGGGAAAACAAGGGACAAACTGGACACTTACTCAGGCACCTTTTCAGGGGTAAAAATTAGACCTCACACTGCTTTATATTTTTATGGGGCAGACATATGAACATGACTTTCTGCTACCACATCTAGCTGGGTCCTAAAAACAAAGATTAATCCATTTTGCTTAGCAATAAACAATAACCAGACAGACTTTTAAAGAATTTATTAAGCACTGGTATAAAGAGACGTGACTCATAACATGGCTGTCATTAAGACCTGCTTAATACACAGTCAGGGTTAAATAAACAAAGTCTGACCATGACTGTAAGCAGCAGTGTTCAGCTGAATTCAGTTACTGCATGCACAACTCTAGCTGGATGAATATCCAACCAAAGTGTTCTGCTCCATGTTTGCAGGGCTCTTTTAAAGCAACTTCCTTTGGATCTTAGTGGTTCAATTCTCCATGACCTCCCTTGAAAGAAAACTGGAAACCACCAATAAATAGATAGATAGATAGATAGATAGATAGATAGATAGATAGATAGATAGATAGATAGATAGACAGATAGTAAGAAAAGCAGGAGGGGCAGCTATTGAGCCAGATCCCAAAGCTGTGTAACAGTTAAAGTCCGGGCCCGGGGGGGGGGAATAAAGTGGGAGAGAAAATATGGAAGGGTGGCCATGTCAAACTGTATTAGAATGTACATGTAGGTGTAAGCTTATTATATGCTTTCAGTGAGCTAGAAAAATCGAGTACCAAAATAGATTTTTATATAGTCTTGTTTTAAAAACAACTGATAAATGGCTTACAAAATCTAGTATTTCAAGTTCTACTCAAAAGGAGTATCACTACCCTTGCAGTACACTTGGGATGGAAATCACACAATCTTGAAGGTGGTATTGAGACTGTAGACCTCAGCTACCTTTCCAATATGGCCAACGGTGAGATATTTTGGGAGCTGTAGTCCAACACATCTGGAGACCTACATGATTCTCATCCCAGCTGTCCATTTAGAGCCCACTGGAAACTCTGTAACAGTGTTATATGTATCTGTGTTTTCTAGAGGAAGAAGGACATAAAGACTTTTTCCTACAGATCCTTGTTCAAGGGAATGTTAGGCACAACTCCATATACATTGTTTAAAATGTCTTCTCCTTGCCTGCTTCTCTACCATCCTTAGGAAGAAAAATGGAGAATTAGCATTAACTGGTGGCCATCCAACCCAAACCCAGCAAAGTACAAGATGGGACACCAAAGCCTATTCCATCAACTTTGCTGAGACATTCACTTTGCTGAGACATCTGCTGGTTTCCTCCATTTTCTGAACCTAATTATTATAAAAATGTCAGAACCACAGGAATAGGTAGTGGAGTCTGATTTCCTTTTCTGTTCCCTATTGTTTTTCCTTTCAGTTCAATCTTCTTAGATGATTGATTTGTGGGCAAAGCCATCTTTGCTCTTTAAATGTCTGCATGGGACCTTTTAAAATATCAGCATTAGATCTAGAATTTTGGGGGTACATTATAAAATGATAACAACATGACCTCTATAACTGCAGAACATGAAGCTTGCTCCACAATGCCTTTCACAATCAATTATTAAATCGAGTTGCACAGGGAAGGTCACATAATTCAGGACTGATCAAGCCATTCAAGAAGACATCATAATCTACATGCATCTCAGGAAATATATTAGATAAGAACAATGGGTATAATTCTTCTTTAATTTTGTTCTCAATGGAAGCAACAAGTATTTTTGCAGCTTTCTTCTTACTGCCAGGAAATGTTCAAAACTCACAGTTTTGCCAACCGTTTGCAGTTCAGGACTAATTCTGCATGAAATCTGATATTTTCAAAACAGAAAGCAGCAATTTCTATGCTGGAAAGTGTTTTTTTTTTCCTCCTAAAAAAAATGTGGGAATTTTGTGCAGAATAAGGACTTTTCTGCACTACACTGTTACAGTGCTATTCTTCCATTTTCAACATCCTATGGAATCCTGGAGTTTGCAGTTTAGGGAGGGGCCTTTAGAATTCTCAGCCAGAGAGCTCTTTGGCCTCAGTGAACTACAAACCCTAGAATTCCACAGGATGTGGAAAGTGGAATAATAGCACTATAACAGTGTAGTGTGGAAAGGGCCTAGGCCCCATACTATGATGATTCTCCTGAAAAGGTTTTTCCAATACTCAAGAAAGACGTTTTCAAAAACACATCTCAAATACACTTTTGTATTCTCTTCATCCCTAATAAGAACAGAGAGATTTCATGTTGCACATTTACAACAAATGCACATACAGGTATTGAAAGGCAGTCATTTCCAAAGCACGACCCAACAGGATTTTGTTCTCATTAAATTTGCTTAAATCTCCAACTTTAACACTGTTGCAGTTGGCATGTGTGCCAGTGTTCTTCAATCCTCAACAGGTATACATAGGATGCCTCCAAAAATGTGCACACTTCCCAGGACAATCCCTGTAGTTTTTATTAATTGTTCCATAATCAGAGCATGGCTTTCACCTCAAAACACTATATTATATGATGCCTGTGTTGCTCTGCCTGTGCAGGGAGAGTTGTTTTAAGTGATACAAAATCACACACAGTGACACTTGCTAGAGAAGCCTGCTGCGTAGTTATCAAGCGACTATCTAAGGATGTAGCGTTTACTAGTCATTTTTCATCTGATGGCATCCTTGCTTCAATATGCAGTTATTATAGCATTTCGGAAGTAAACAGATATGACTGACTGTAAGCATACTATTCAGAATTCAGATGTGAACAGGCTAAATCAGAAGTGGGAATCAGGTAGTGGTACATAGAGGGGTCTTTATATTTATGAGCTAAAAGAAACTCGACAAAGGGAAGTCGGAAGTGAAGCTTTGACAATATCAGGTACAAAGAAGGAGGTTAAATATCTCATTTGGATACAGTTGTATAAATAAGTATTTACGAGCAATTAGGAAGAATTCATGATTGAAGCTACTATTAATTTTTTCTGTTTTTTCTCCACATTCTATATGGAATTATGGATTCATCTTAAAGTACACTATAGGAAAGAACCTGATACTGGTTATTTCTTTAAACTTTTCTTTAAACTATTTAAATAATCAATTCGTTATTTAAATGTATTATAAAAATGTATTTCATTTTAGTTTATTTAATAATATTTGCTATTACTGTACGATTTATCTTTGAGCATTGCTTTAAAAAAAGAAAAAAGAAGGAGCAGGAGCAGGAGGAGGAATCAGGCAGTCCTCCAGATACTGACTACAACATACTGGGAGCAGTAGTCCAGAAACACAAGGAGAGCAAGATAATTCCCAGCTCTGGCCTAAAGCCAAAGTTAGTTCTATCTGGAGCAGACCTACTGAAATCAATGAGGTTTAAATTAATTGTGACTAACAAGCCCTAACATTTCAAAAGCTCCACCCTAAGTAAGACTAGCACTGATTTATCCCAAAGTATGTTTTTGAGTGGATTTATAAACTTGCAGCACAGGTGTAGGACAAGATCCTTCTTTGGTTCAGAGGAATGTCATTCACATTAAAAGCTATGAGAAATATTCCTTTTCCAAACAAGATGTTCTAATGAAAAGTTAAAAGTACTACAGACACACACAGACAAAAAATAAAAAAGTCCCACTAATGAAAATGTGGTTCAAAGTTTGGCAACAAGAGACCTTTTCAAAAAGAAGAGAGAAAAACTTGAGTCATAGGTTAAGAAAGAAATGCCTTCAAAGTGAAATTGAAGGAGCCGTTTGAGTTTAATTTGCAAGCAAACACTGTATGGATTACATTTCCTCTTGGCCTTCAATCTATCATACTTCATGTAGGTTCCAATCTTCTAACGCTTACAAATCTTTTTAACATTGATTACATCTCTTCTGAAAACAGGAGAGCATATTGAGCAGTTTACCATGATTCTATAGTGCCTAGGTTCCTATGGGAACACAGTCCAAAAGATTGTCCAATAAATTAGAAATAATACCTCCTATGGGAAGCAAATGACATAACAGAATGAGAAACATTTCCTGTTGGCAGAATATTTTTAGATTGTTCAGAGAGCCAGGAGAACAAAGAGAAATATGAGCTGGGTAATTGCTTACTGAAGTTACTCTTAGTAGATTACAACTAATCAAGAATTCCAAGTGTAGTTCTAACAAAGACATGAGGTGTGCTGTTTTAAACAGTGTGATTAATAACACAGCGACTAAAAACGAAAACTACAACATCAAGTGGCTGGGGCTTGACATTCAGGCACTGAAACCACATTATACTAATATGCTTTAACAAAAGCAGATATATTTATTTCCTCACAGGCTACACATAAATGTATGCTTGCACAAGTGCTACTATATTCTTAATTCAAATATTAGCAACTGCTCCCTCTGGGTGCAATTGAGTGCAAACACAGATTCCACTAAGATTAATAACCTCAGCGTGAAGAACCCCTAACAAGAGGAGTATCTTATCTTTGAAAACTGAAGGAGTGGGAAACAACATTTTCCACAAATGGCTGGGTAGGACTACTGGGACTTGTAGTCCAACAACATCTGGAGGAGCACAGTACTCTTCCATGGCTTAGTGTTTTCAAAATATGTTGGTAGGTAGATACAGAACATCACCAAGAGAGAAAGAAGGAAGACTGAAAAAGCTTAAGGCTTTCTACCATATGAGTCAGAATTTTACTGGAAGAAAACACTTGCTCCAGGCCTAAGCATCTCAGACTAAAGATGAAGTCCTTTGAAGAAATCACCAACAAAGGAGCCAAGAAGAAATGGAACAGAAAATTCTGAGGCCAAAAGTAATAATCACCATGTTGAAATGGACATGTGGAACGTTTAGCAAGTTCAAAGAGATTTGTATGTTTTTTCTTAACAGAAGGATGATGATCCCAATGATTTCTGAGAGAGCATCCCAGTGGCCGCTGGATTTGGCAACTCTATCTCTCCGTTGACAAAGAGGGTGATCTGCTCTCAGCAGACTTTTCCAAGGACCTGAAAAACAAATCTACTGCTGTTGCTCCTCCACAAGCACTCGTACAAAAGACAAAGCAAAATGGAGGTGTTCTGATATTACGCCAGGAGAAGTAGCAGACTTGTAGAATCCAAAGCTCTTACATCTCATACCTGTCCTAAAATATAGAAAAGTATCGCTAGTACTGGAATTGGTATTATTTGTTTCTACAGAGAGCAATGAGGAAGGGGAAAGAGTCTAAAAACTGAGGCAAAGAAAGGATAATGCAGCCTCAAGTCCCACGTCTGCTCTTCTGGTAGAAATCTAGCTCTGTACAGGAAATGGTAGCTTGTTTACCATTGCTTTTCTCTCTTCTCAACTCCTACTGGATTTCACTAAAAGACACTGTTTTTCTCTCACTCACCCACCATGCACTCATGATTTCCCACAAGACCACAGCTTATTTTAGTCTTATAAGGATTATATAAATTATATCTAGTTGTACCTCAGTGACCCATAAATACTTCACCCTTTATGGAAATGCTCAGGTACTGAGTCAATTTCATTTAACCAAAATTTGGATCACATAAAACACAAAGAGGTCATTAATACATAACCAAGATGATAAATGTAAGAAAATACAATTTTTATATAGAGCAATTTTAAAAACATACACACACACACACAGACATACTTCTGCTACTCAGATACTTCCATTATTAATATGTAAATCTAAAATCTAAAAAAATAGAAAGGAAAAGAAATAAATTTCTACTAACTCTTGTTAACTATTTTAAGAGTTTGTGAAAGATGAACAATCCAAAGAGAACATCATTCCTACTTTATGAAAATAAATCCATAGCAAATTTTATCCCATTTTTAGGAAATAATCAGTTCAAGATGAACCATATATTTAATTTAATAAATCATATATTATCTTAAATTTGAAAAGATCTCTCTTATGTTGGCCACAGTAAACCCTCTCACATGCAGATATGGCAAATTTGCCAACTCTAAAATATTTTATATAAATACTACTAGACAAAGTTAGTGTTAAATGTCTCGCTTATGACTTGAATGACGCAAAGATCCAAGTAGTATCTACAATCTATAAAAATTGTTTCACATTCCCGTTGCATGCAAAATGGAACAAAATTTTTTTTTACAAAAATGTTGAAGTTTCCTGTTCATTACCACATTTCCATGAAAATGTTCACAATATCAAACTAAGTCTATCACATTTGGTCAAAATTGTTCATAAATGTATGATCTTTTCCGACAGGCCTTCCCAGACTAGCATTTCCATTGCCTCCCATCTATTGCCTTGCTGCTTTGCTAATAGTAATTGATGGATTGTTAATTGCTGTGTATTTTAAGGGGTTGGTTTAGGTGGGTTGGTGGGTGGGGAGGATTGAGTATGTTTTTAATGTCTTTTAATGTATAATGTATTTCATGTTGTTCGCCGCCTCGATCCATGTGGAGAGGCAGGATACAAATAAATTTTATTATTACTACTACTACTACTACTGTTGTTGTTGTTGCTGTTGTTATTATTTTCTAGCCCCCAAAATATAGATATCGGAAATGGTGATCAGGGAATACCAGAATCTGGTTTAAAACCTTTCTGCTTATTGTTGTTATTTACTAACAAGTCAACTTCAGCTTACAGTGACCCTATGAAACAGACCTCCAAGAGCCCAATTGTCAACTATCCTGCTCAATTCGTGCAAACTGAGAGCTATGGTTTCCTTGATCAATACTCCATATGTAATATGGTCTTAAACTTTTCCTACTGCTTTTCATTTTACCAATCATTACAGTCTTTTCCAATCGATCATGTCATCTCATGATACGTCCAAAGTACAACAGCCCCAATTTAGCCACCTTCAGGGTCCAGTGTAAATAATGGTCTGTCTTCATTCAATCCTATATAAGACAGCCCACCAAGCTTGGTGACTTCATGATGAATCATGTATTTTTATATGGCACAAACTCCCTTCTCCCATACACACACACACACACACACACACACACACGTATCAGTGTTTGCAAGCCATTCTCTGAAATTGTTCTTAGAATTCTCTCTAATTTGACCTCGGTGGCCAACAAATACTTTTTATACGGAGTAACAGAGTCACAATGATTTCCTGTTGATTCCTCACAAATGTTACAATGCAACATATGATGGCTAATATTACAAGACTCCTGGCTCCACAGATGCAGACTCAATGCTCTGAAATATCATACTTCTAAATACTGTGAAGGTATAGTTTTGAAAGATAAGGCCAAGAAACCTTTGCGCAGAGCTATAAATGTAATCATAAAAATACTTCTCCAATGTAATCTTAAAACAATGTAGGTAAGGTAAAAATAATGAGATCTGAATTGTGTCCATATCCAGATCACATATTTCTTCCTTAACCTCTTTTCAGCAAACATATCAACCAAATCCAGAGACTACTCTCTCATGATATGAAAGTCCATATGAAAAGCATGCACTATTCTTTCACAGCAATTGCTGTTTAACTGAGCAATTGTTCCAAAAACCATGTTAAAGTCCACGTTCATCTACTTAATATAAACAAAACTAAGAATACACATTTTGAGAATCATAATGCAAACTTATACTATATTTCACAAAAGCAGAAAGGGTTCCTGACATCACACTTTCTAAAAGGAGTTGTAACCTATTTTGAAGGATTTCTACCCGGTCTCTGTTTTGTCCAGAACACAGGAGGTATGGTTCTAGTGAAAACTACAAAAGTCAGATAGATCAAGTTCTATTCTGAACATGAGCAATGGATTCAAACTACAGGAAAAGAGATTCTCCCTAAACCTCAGGAAGAACTTCCTGACAGTCAGAACTGTCCGGCAGTGGAATATGCTGACTCGGAGTGTGGTGGAGTCTCCTTCTTTGGAGGTTTTTAAGCAGAGGCTGGATAGCCATCTGTTGGGAATGCTGTGATGTGTGTTCCTGCATGGCAGGGAGTGGACTGAATGGCCCCTGGGGACTCTTTCAACTCTATGATTCTATGATTGCGAAGACTTCAAGGATAGTCTTAAGCTGCAGATCAAATCCAAAATACCTGTGTTTTCATGGGGGAAAAAACCTAAGAAATTAAAATTCTAGTTGGCTTCAGTTTTGGTCCTTCCAAGGCCCACTTACACAGGATGTGGGAGCATCTCAGTTTTGAAATTGGTCTGACAGCTGGTCTGACTTGCAGTTCTACAATTCCCTACCAAACATCTCAAACCACTTTGTGCTGCAGACAACAGCAAGATTTAAGACTAGTCAATCAGAATTTCCTATGCAGCCAATGTCAATCTAGCTTAAGTGATGATAACACACAGTTCTGCAAACTGGAAGACTGCAAAAGAACAGACGAGTGGTCACATTCTGCATATGTTTGTAGATACAAATCTAGAACGGATGGGTGAAAGCTTGATGTTGATTACATGTGCTTATTTGTTATATTCAAGGACTCTGAAAGAAATACTCTCACAGAGACAAATACATATTTGGACAACAAAATAAGAATGGAAACTGTGATTTATCAATGATGAGTACTGTGCTGGTGCAAACTGCTTGACTGAGCCTCCTTGTTTAGCAAAAGTGGCTGTAGTTACTTCTCTGACTTGTTTCTCTTCCAACATAAGAACCCTTTAAACCTGATTTGTTGAGAGAGAAACAAATCAGACAAGACAGCCTGAACACAATTTGATAACAACTTAGACTGGGAACTTTGTTAAACTGCAGCTCCCAGAATTCTCATCTATGTCTGTGCTAGTTAGCACTGATGGGACATCTGGATGACTGGACAATTCCCACCCTTATTATAAGCACCAAAGAGAAGCTCTTTAATTTGTTTAGCTGTTCCTATGGCAAGCAGGAGCCATTCTACAGCATGTACCTGGATGTTGTTCTTAACAGATAAGCCAGGGTTCCTGTGAAGTCACAGCCAGTCTCAACTGGATGATCTCAGATATCATTACCAGAGTTTTTCTATGGCTTTTGAGACAGAAAAGTTCTGGTCTGACTGGAAGATTAATTATCTCCACCTTGAATCTCAAATTTATGAGAAATGTGGGATATAAATTAAATAAATAATTAAAGACAATTAAAAATACCTGTAGTCATTCACTTCATACTGGCATGGCCTTCAATGATAACAAAGAAACCACACTGAGCACAAACCACAGTGAGCTTTGGGTTTGAGTGCTTTCCCTCCTTCATACATAAGAGATGGCAAAACTTCTGCTTTTACTTTACTTTAGTTAAGGTTTCACATTAAGTTCAATCCAGGGAATTGTGGTTTTGTTCTTACCAAAGCTAGCGAACAAACCAAGTGCTGAAACCATTAGTTGATTCTGTATTACTAACAGCTAATTTTATTGAATACAAAATATAGTCTCCCTGCCTCCACGCACTCCCCAATCTGACCATATTCAGAATTGTGGTTTCAGAATTGCATAAAAGCAAAAATCTCAACCTTCCTCTTTTGGTAAGGGAAGGAAATACACACAAGCCCAAGTCTTGTCAATGCAAAAACTTATTCCTGGCCACTTAAACTATTCTTTTGTGACCATCAGAACTAAACTGTTACGTTGGTTCATGTCAGCAATTCTACAAGTACAGTTAGTTCACTTCTATTGTCATATCAGGCGGTAATTAATTAAAATTTGGTCTACTAGATCCACTGCCCAGCAGACCCATTTAAAGCAGCTGTGTGCTTGATACTATTAGTAAATTCATGAATATATTTACACTACAGCAAAACCAGTACAGTCAGCCCAACACATTTATTAGATTAAGGGCATAGGACCCCCGCAAAAGTGGGGAAAATGCAAATATCAAAATGTGTGTGTGTGTCTGTGGGAAGGGAGCCAAGGCAGGGCGGGAAGAGTGGGCACCCAAGATCCCTTACCATGTCAGGGCAAGGAGAGTTAAAGGGGAATGGGTTCACATGGTGGCCCCATACTTCCTCTCTCACACCCATCTCCTTCCTTGGATGTAGCATGGCACTGGGAGAGGGTTTGTGGTGCTGAGGAATTATGCTGTGATCCATCCTTAGCTGGCAGGCAGCAGCTGGTGGAGGAAAAGGGAGAGGACCAGAGGCATGTTTTTAAAGGGCTGTGATTGTAGCCACCAAGAGGGAAGGTTCCTCTTGAAAAGAGGTGGGGCGGGGTTGGAGAAACTTGCAAACAATCAAATCCATAAAAGTTAAATCTTCAGATGTGAAGGGACAACTGTATTAAGCATTTCGATAGATTTAATAAGATGTGAGTACAAGGATTCCCCATTTATCTATGTACAACATTTCTATTGCTCTGTAGAATGGTCACCAAACTTCTAATATTTGGATCATAATCTTGCAAAAATACTGTTTATGGACACTTCCAGAAGACACACATAACTAATGTTAATTCAAATTAGTTTGCATTGAGCGATTTAGCTGTTTCTTTGAACCAGTCTGGTAGCAATGTGTGGTACCCTTGTAATGCATCCACAGTAAAAGTTTTTGTGTGGCTTTGTTTCATATTGTACATACTTGTATAACCATCTGTTACTGTGTTACGCTATTCCTCTTTAAAAGCCATAAAGTAGTTCACATTCAACGCATAAAGAAGCAGGGCAAAAAAGGACAAACACTTCCTCCAACTAGATTTAGGATTGTCTGCTACATAAAGACTCTTGAATGCTCAGGACTGTAAAACTGTGCAGTGTATAAAGGCATGCTAGATCAAGACCTCTGCAGTTATTTTAGGTCAAGACAAAAAAGCAAACAGTTAATCTCATATATTCAGATCCATTCTCCTCTGCCAATGTTTCATTGTGCGTTCTTGCCACTGAAACAGATCCTCCAATAAATTATTTGATGGCTGCCTAATAAAAACACAAACATGTGGATTAGAGAAGACTAACATCCATCAGTCTCTACCTTCTGAACTGCATTTCAACACAGAAATTTCAACAGCCTTTTATACTGCCTTTGTACTTCTAATATTACCCAATTTGGTCTAAATCTCATCCTCAGAGTCATTTCCAACAATCAACCAGCTCTTGCATGTACATACAAAACAAAAAAATTAAAGACATGATGTTGGAAATTGAGCAATATAAATCACTGGCACTAGTCCTTCACTTATGTGAATTGAAAGGAAGAAGTTACCAAGATAAGAGCCTCATCCAAAAGCATTCTTAGTCTTTGTTACAGAACAAATCTTGTACAAAGTTAAGCAATGTACTTTTCTCATTCTTGTTTTGTTTTTGTGTTGTGCCCTTCAGATTGTATGAATGCAGGAAGGGACTGGTGTGAATGTGACCCTGCTCTGAGAGCTATTTGGCCTGAAGAACAGGGTAAAAATGTTTTAATTAATTAGTTAGTTAATTAATTAAACATACCTACAGTTAATTAATTAATTAAACATACCTACAGGTCCAGCATTGTAACTCCTCCAGACCAGTTGTTCATGCCAGCAATTATTTGCACACAAAAATGTGGCAAATGATTGCCCATTAAATTTTGGCTGTGAAATAAATCTAGACAGTTGTGATATTTTTTACATTTTGCAAAGATTCATCAGTTACCATCTAGTGGTACATTATAGTAATATGTCACTTGAGAATGCTACATCCACAACAGGAGCACCAGGAGCAACAAAACTGACTTTAGGATGAGTTAAGCTGCCCACGCCTGGAACTAGTGCACAACTCTGTCCCCATCATCATAATATGGCTGGAATTTAGCAAGGGACAATGAAAGACTGCAACTGCCACAAGCCCAGGAGGTAATGCGAACACATCCTAAACTGCTCCAAATTTAAACAGAGCTTACGTCCAAGTAATATTGGTTGCCATACTGCCATGCAAAGCCACCCATTTTTTTATAGGAATGCTAGGTATTCCTGTAAAAAAGTGCTACGTATATTTGTAAACATTGCACCAAATATTCCATCAAACAATGTGCCCAATAGTTTGTGAATAAAAGGGAATTATTTGCTAACTATCCTATGTCTGACTAGCTGTCAGTAGTTACAAGAACCAAATTTCTTATCTGGGTTCACCTATGTTTGGTGAGATGGGTCATCCTCTTTTTTGTCCAACAAATTAAAACAGGTACCTCATATCTATCTGCAGGGTCTATAGAATATTTACATATTACCCAGGTATAATACTACAGTTTCATTGTCACATCATCATATTGTACAACCAACAAGTTTCTAAAAACATTCTGAGTGCACACAACAGAAATATAATTGGTCCACCATGACCATGCATGCATACAGTTAAATATTTCCAATTGCCAGAGGAAGTTTTATATGCTCATTACGACTATATATGGAATAAACTGACTGAGTAAAAGCTGACCTTGCAAACAAAGAGCATGCACTTCAACTGAAGCTTTAACTATTCTCTTCTGCTACTGAAAAATAACAGCATAAACATATGAATGGAGAACTCAGAATAATTTACTCTCACATTTTTTGAGAAGTTATGTAATCAAACAGTAAAACCAGCCTGTTTGATGAAAGAACACATTTTAGGACTTTATAAAAATCAAGTGACCTTTTAA
Source organism: Ctenosaura bakeri (assembly GCA_948474755.1). NCBI lineage: Eukaryota > Metazoa > Chordata > Lepidosauria > Squamata > Iguanidae > Ctenosaura > Ctenosaura bakeri. The sequence continues at coordinate 171,422 of CAOLHI010002032.1, forward strand.
ACATTCTCCAGCCACGCAGAAACACAGTTTAAAGGGGAAAAAAGTAACAGGACATTACTGGTAAAATTGCTTGATGTGACTTTATTATTATTTTTTAAACCTGCATACCATCTAAAAATATCTTCCACTCTGTTGATATAAAAGTTATTTTGCTATTTGTGTTTTCTACCTGCTAAGGAATCTCTCTGTGCTGCCTCAGGATGCAGACAGATCTGGAATTTGTATTTTTCAAATATGGAGGATCAGCTATTTTTCCCTCTCCGTCTCAGCAATTCTAAGAACACTCTGAGGTGCCGCTAGAAAAAAATCATATCATCTGCAAGAACAGGGTTTGGCACTTTGGCTTGAGGGTCAATTTTCCTGCCCCAGGGCCCAGTGGAAGATACACTAGTTCCAAAAATGTAGGGGGGGGGGGAGACAAAAAAAATCAAAACAGGAAGTGTTAGAGAGTCCACGCACCATGCTCTATGATCCAATGCATACATTTTTGCAAGTTTATTTCTGTTTATTTCAATCAAGCTCCATCTAAACTAATCTTATCATCTAAGCTGACACTGGAAAAAGGGGAGGATATTAGGATAAGAAGTCTCATATCAAAATGCCTTATTTTGCAGAAAGATATTCTACAAGGACAAGAACAGTTTCCTTGCTACAAATGATTAGATAAGTATGTTTCAGTTCCTGACAGACCTCAGTCCAGTTCAGACTACCAATCCCATGGAGTCTCCATGGAGTCCCATGGAGACTACCAAACCAGGATGTGCATGAACTTTGTGTAAATACGTGCAGTCTCATTATTGCCACTGTTTAGCACAAGGGGCCACACAAACCCAGAAACTACTAAACCATGAACTATGGCTTATGGTGTCCAGACAAAATCATGATTCAAGTTATAGCTTCAGAGCTTGCTTTGTTGCTCATGTACTGGAATGAAAGTGACAGCTGCACAAAACTCAAGCATATCCTGGCTTACCTGACCCAGGATTTGATCATATGAATAAATATTGTCTTCAGCCAACGATCCCTGCCTTAGTGCATGAAACCTGAAACGTAGCCATAGTCTGAAACGCTAAGAGCATCTCACAGGCTCCTCTGTCTCTTTCCTCCCAACAGTCTTCTATTTCCCCACATCTTTCACCATTTATGTCAAATACCAAAGTCTTCTCATTAATGGAAGCTTGTAATGACTTGTGCTATAAATATGTGATTTCTCTAGTACTTTATTTGATCATACCTCACAGTATATTAATTTATTTTATATTTTGCCTTCTTCCCAACATGTTTGCTCACAGCATCAGTAAAAACAATGCACAGCCAAGCAAAGCCAAACAGAAACTTCAGTATTTCTCAATTACAACAACTGCATAAGAGATCATTAGTCTTGAAGGTTGAGCTATCTGAACTGTTGTGTTTTCACAAGCAAAGACAAACCCTACTGGGCAGCTTTGTATGGAACTGTTTATACCAAGTGTCCACTTTTCCAACACAAAGAGGATAAATTCACTAAATTCACATCTCCACATTCCATCCTTTACCTCTTCAGAAAAGTTACCCATTCTGCTCTTCACCTTCAAAAAGGACAGGATGTAATTTTTTATTATTTTATTTAGCTAGTTAGTTAAGATATCTAATGGTCTTTCAAAGCATTATTAAATAAGCGATGTATTCGGTGTTGCACAACCACACTTGGCATGGAGCACATCTTACAATTCTATTCTCTGCCTGCAGAATATTGTATCAGGAATAATATAAACTGACCCAACATGGAAAGCATGGGTACTAATGCTACTCAGTGAATATGGACAACAAATACTATCCTCAGTAACAAATACTAGCCTTATATTCATTATTTAATTTCTATCCGGGTTCTCTCCCAGTACTAATGAGGAACAGGTGAACTTTTGTTGGAACCAACAAAATCCAAATCCTTTATCCCTCCAGGTGCCAAGCAGATTATCAAAACCTTCAAATAAAAGTCTGCAGCCAATCACAGACAGCTGTTTGAGTGAGTGATCTAGAAAAATAGACAAATACATAATGACAGCACTTTTCTCTATGCCTTGGGAAGGAGATGCACTGCAGATTTTTGAAACTGCTCAAGTTTCTATTTTTCATGCTTAAGTATAAGCAGCTGCTAGTCATACCACTGAACCATTAAAGAGAACAGCACTTCTTCTGCAGCTTCAAGACAACAAAAGACAGCCAAACTGGGATGCAATTAGACAAGCATTAGTCCTGAACTTACATAGCAAAGCTTGGCACAGGCTGCCTTTACTTATCAGAACATAATCGGGGCTTATCAGGACTGGAGCTTGGCCCTGGGAACCATGCAAAATATCAAAGCAAATTCAGAGCATCTTTTCCTCTGCACTACATGCACATGTAGTGTGGATTAAGATGCCAAATGTGAATGTTGCTGAGACAAGATCTGTGTGAGAGCCCAGTAATTATCACTTAAAAAAAAAAAAGTACAGAAATCTTAGCTAATGCAGCACAAGAAGGAAGAAAAAGTGTCTACACAGTGGTTCTCCAGATGTTGTAGAATTACATTTTCTATCATGCCCCATGGCTGGCCAGAATAGTTTGGGCTGATGGAATTTGGAGTCCAAAACATCTAGAAATCCACAGATGCTCTAGTTCTGGTTTACACTTTGGGCACATCATAGCAGTGGCTAATAGCTTCCAGTCAGTGAAGTCATGAATCTGCTGTGGGTTTTAGTTCAAATTTTAAAGGAGCTGTCTGAGGTGCTGAACCTATTTGGGGGTAGCTTTCAGAAATCTGAATAGCTCCTTCAAAATGCAAACTATAATTCAAAGCAACTTCCCCAACTTCACTGTGTTCACTGACATGGAAGCCACAGACCACTGCTGACATCTAGCAATAGCAACAGAATGTGTACAGTAAGGACCCCCATATCCGCAGGGGATTGCTTCCAGGTCCCCCTGCAGATACTGATAGTAGCAAACGCTCTCCCCACTCTGCTGCCCACGATTGCCAGCCCAACTGCACTGGGGAAAGTGGGAGAGCAAAGTGGGGAGGGCGATCTAGCTTCCCCACTCCGTGCCCACCGCTGCAAGACTGATCATGCTGGCAGCAGTGGGGAACAAAGTGGGGAGTGTGAGATCGCTCTTCCCACTTTGCTCTCCCATTATTGCCCATGGCCAACCGCAGATAACTGAATCAGCGGATAATGAATCTGCAGATAAGGGGGTTGTGCTGTATTTCTATACCGCTTATCAGCTAAGTGCTCTCTGAGCGATTTACAATGTGTTTACAATGTGCTTATTGCCTCCAACAAGCTGGGTACTCATTTTACCGACCTGCAGAAGGATGGAAGGCTGAGTCAATCTGGAGCCCAGCAGGACTGAACTAACAACCTTGTGCCTGTGGTACTGGCATTTACCACTGTGCCACCAGGCCTCTAGCATTTAGCAAAGAACATCTGATGTAGGTAAAATATACAGCAGCATTTCTGAACTTGCAAAGCAGAGCAGTGAAGAAGCAAAAGAGTTTCTTCTGTAAGTGTGCTGCCAACAGTGAAAATGATACTACAGGGACATTACAGGACAATGCGGATACTGATCATCATAATCAACATTAAATGCTCAGAGCACTCCATACACCTTCTTGTAATCCCTGTAAGTGTCTCAGTGGATGAGCAGCAAAAGCTAAGAGTTGTCTCAGGAGACCTCCTGAGTTTGAGAAAGAGACAAATTTGAACTAAGGACTTCTGCCTGCAATCACTGTCCCTGACAGAGGTCCTGAGGTTCAAATCTTCAGAAAAACCATGTCCTGCAACCAGGGCACCCTGGAAATCAACTCAGTGGAGAGGGCGCTCAACATATGATCAGAAGCATCCTGTGCATTGGGTCAGAGGCCATTTCCGCACTAGCCTGTTATAGCGCGATGATTCCACTTTGAACATCCTCTGGGATCCTGGGGTTTGCGGTTTCGGGAGGGGCCAGCCGGCCCCTCCCGAAACCGCAAACCCCAGGATCCCAGAGGATGTTCAAAGTGGAATCATCGCGCTATAACAGGCTAGTGTGGAAATGGCCAGAGAGTGTGCAATCAGCTCCAACAATGAAATTAGGCTTTAAAGGGTTTAACCCTCCCACACACACACTAAACTTTGACTCTCCTGTAACAAATGCAGGAAGCAAGGTTCTTTAGATTAATGGTTCTCAACCTTGGGTTCTCCAGATGTTCTGGAGACACTCCAGCCTTCCAGAAGTTCCAGACAGGACGGCCAACGGTGAAGGATTCCGAGAAACGAAATCTAGATTTTTTTTAAAAAAAACCCAAAGGGTGAGAAACCAGGGCTGGAAGCCGAGGCCCTTCTCCCTACCTCGGACTTCCACACGACGTAGCTGCAGGCGTGGCCGCTGGGCAGCTGGTGACCCTTCCTTTGTTGGAGCCACTTTCTCGGGGAAAAGAAGATGCTGTTGGCGCCGCCGCCGGGGGCGCCGCTGAGCGCCGAAGCCGAAGGCGCACGTGCCAGGAAGGGCAGCTCCCACGCCGTGTGCCGCTTCCCTCGCGGGCTCTCGTAGTCGAAGTGGAAGCTGCCCGAGGGCGACTTGTCGAGCGGCGTGCTGGGCGTGGAGAGCGAGAAAGCGCCCGGCGGCGGCGGCGGCGGCGGCGGCCCCGCTCCGGCCGGGCGCAACAGGGCGCGCGAGGAAAAGGCCGCCAAGCATTCCGCCGACGGGCTGCCCGCCGCCCTCGCCCGGGAAGGGCGGCTCGAGCTCTCCGCCGACCCTTCTTCCCCGCCGCCGGAGCGGCCGATGACGGCGGGGTCGAGGCTGCGGGTCTGGCGGAGCCTCCGCTTGGAGAGGCTCTTGGAGGCGGCGGCGGAGGGCGAGGCGCTGCCGGCGGAGGAGGCGGCCGGCGCGGAGGAGCAGGAGAAGACGCTGTTGAGCAGGCTGTGCGCGGACATCGCGGTCGGTGCGCGGCGCAAGCCCGGCTCCGCCTCGGCTGCCTCCCCGGCTCCTCAGGCGGCGGCGACGGTGGCGGCGGCTCCTCCGAGGCTCCGTCCCGAGGGCTGCCAGGAGCTGCTCATTGCGAGCTGGCGCTGAGGCGGGGGCGCGTCGAAGGAGGGGGCGAAGGGAGGCAGGCGCAGCGTCTGGCTGCGGAGTCCGGCGCGCTGCCCGTGTCAAGAGTCCAGCCCTCGTCGCTCCCCTCCCTCCTGCCCTCCCCTCGGCTGTTCCGGCGGCAGCGCCCGCACGGGACGAGCGCGCCTCTCCCCTCCGCGCTCGTCAGGAGAGCTCGCAGGGGGGCTCGCTTTGGCCCGCGCGGGTGGCCTCCGACGGAAACTTTGCCCCAGGAGGAGCGCCCAAGGCGGCCGGGGGGGCAGGCGCTTCCTCCCCCGCCTCGAGCTTGACCACCCTTCAGTGGTCCCCCGCCGCGGCTCTTCCCTCACGCGCCCATTCCCCCTCCTCACCTGGGAAGCGGAGCCTCTGGTGCTCCTTCTGCCCCTCCGGACGGGCTCAGGAGGAGAAGCGTCCCTGCCGGGGCTGGCCACGCGCCCCGCCCCGCCTCTGAAGTTGCGCAATGGGCGCTGCTTGGAATCTTGTGTGAGTGTCAGGTTGGTGTCCCACAGCTCTTGGGTTTCATGGCGCGCTGTTGGTACAGTGCGGAAGAGGCTGCAAAGAAGGCTTGCTTTGCCGATTGTGTGTGGGTAGGTCAGCTTGTTCAGGGTTCTTTTAAACTATTTTGTTAAGGAAGCAGGACGATTATTCTCATTTGAGTGGATCAATGGTAATTGACAGCTGCCACAGCTCCTCTGGTACACGAGGAGGAGGTGTTTGGGCGCAGTGTCCTTTCATTTCGGTCCTTTGCTGTTACTGTGGAAAGCAGCACATTGGGAGATGATGGGGGGGGGATATCCATTGATGGTGCTTTGCAGATTTTTCAGGAATGCCTAATTTTGAAAGTGGTGGATGTTAGGAGGATGCATGTTTGCTGAGGAGTAAACCCATACTCTCAACCACCATAACCCAGAAGTTTGTGCTGGGTATGTATGTGGAAGTCACTCTTTCCATGCTTAAAAACATCCACCTGTTTTTATTTCTTGTTTTTTAACCTCAGATTCTTAAAAGAAACTTCTGCTAGTCATCCTGGGCTTAGCTGCGTTGCAGCTGAGTTACAGTTCAAAGTAAACTGCTTTGTTTTTGAAGATGCTGATCAAAAATCTGTATATTTTGCCACAGTGTAAAAATGAACATGTAAAATGGATTTTTTTTAAAAAAAAAACATGTTTAATGAGTTTTTCTTTTTTCCTCCCTTTTTTAAGCTTTTGCATGTAGGCACAAATTTACTTTAAAAGAAAATGGGTTTGCTCCATACATCTAATTTTTTTGTGGCAGGGGGAAAGAAACTTCTTTTTAAGACTTGAACACAACTGTTTCATGGTTAGTTACATTCACTCCAACATATGATACATATCAAATCCCTTGACACATTCCCTTCCTATTATGGGCTGCTTATAAATCCTGTGGCAAACATTCTTCTGTGTACGCTGTGTTGGATACATTCATTCCCTTGCTTACAACTACTGTACAGTATATTCAGTTAACCAGCATGAAGAGCTTCTGAACAGAGTCCAGAACTACTCAGCTTCCTTTCTCACCCTACTGAAATCCATGGGTAATATACATCACATTTTATTCCAAAAAGGAGGTAACTGGAGATAAGAAATACATTAATGTAAACATCTTCACAGTAGGAGTTTTTCTTCTGACACTGGTCTAAAGTGCTTGTCAAGTGTTCCTCATTGCAAAGGAAATGCCACATGGCTTAGTAAAGTATCTTCAAGTACTACTTCTGAACAGTGATTTGAGCTGGTTGATATGCTGAGACATTTAAGTGTTCATCTCTCGCTGCAGAGTGATAAAGGTAGCCCTGGAAGGTTGACTGGTGGCTATGCTGACTGGAGGATTCTGGGTCCTGTAGTTAAAAAGTAACTTTTCTAAACATTTGTGGTGATGGAGCCCAGTTGGGAGACAGAGATGCCCATTCCATCTGAGTCTCAGACTTGTGCTGAGGTATTTCATCCATGTGAGCAAGCCCACAAAAGTTACTAACCTAACCTAGTATGTAGGTCTCTCTTCCAACCCCTTGCATGAATGCATGTATATATATATATATAATTAAACAGAATGAAGCAATTGCCTCAGGCTTTGATTCTGACAGGAAGAAGCAAGGGGTTGGAAGAGAGACCTCTCTGACACATGGTTTGCCCTGTGTACTGTGCCACAGGGCAAACTATTGAAAGAAGTGTTGAAGGAAGAGTCAGCTACCAGTTCAGTTGCATTTTACAAACTGAATGGAAAAGGTGCCATTTTATTCTTTGTCTCAGGCACTGTAAAGGGCTTCTTGGGCCAACCTTGATAATGCCCATGCTACATTTAGTGGACTTGCAGGGCAACAAAAACATGAATAACTGCAGTTTTAGAGACTGCTGGATACTTCTTTGCTGGTAGAAAGTTCCCGTCAAAATTTTCTGTTAAATCTTGGGGTACACAACTTTAGCACTGTGATTCCACTTTAACTGTAATGGCACATCCTATGTAACCCTGATATTTGTGGTTTGGGGAATCACTAGATCTCTCTGGCTGAGAATTCTAGCTTACCATTGGAAAGGAATGTGAAAACTCTCCAGTGGAATAAAACAATGGGAATTGCAGAATATAACCCATTCTTCTGTTCTGATGAAGTGAGGTAGGCAACTTTTCAAAAGGAGAAGCCCTTTTCACCAGTGAGGTTTGTATAGTGCCATTGACTTTTCAGTTTGCTCAGGCCTGCCTTGTGTTTAATTTTTCCATTGAAATCGTTTTCTGTGTTTGTTTACTGTAAATGCCACCCAGACAATTTTAGTTTTGGAACAGCACACAAACATAGCACATAATTATGCATTGGAAAGAGGCTGGAGAATATTCAGCTTTGCCTAAGATGTCTAGATTTGAGGGGGCAGGAATTGAATCCTCCAATGAGGGCTACTGGTTGCAAAGGCCTTTAAAGAGGCCTTGCTGACAAGCCAAGAGGTCCTTAGGCTCCTGAGTGTATGTGCCACAAACCAGGATGATACCCATCCAATGCAGAACCATGAAGGATGTTACCAATTCAACACAGAACCATGTTGAGTACTGGTGCAGGGCAGGGATAGGCAATGGTTGGCCCCCAGATGATGTTGAACTACACCTTCAGTCATCGCCCATCACAGGTTATGCTGGCTACAGGTGGTCTCAAGAATCTTGGTATGGCACAAACTTCTTTTCTAGGGCATAGCATCTACCTTCATTATCACTGCAAAAGGAAGCCCAACACTAGGAACTGGAGGTGGACTAAACGGTAAAGGATGAAGAGTGTTTTCTAGAATCTTCTTCATCTTCCAGCCAACTTCCCATTGCCTTCAGGTAGGCTGAAAAGGAATAGGAAGAGTCATGCTACTCTGCTTTTTTCAGCCCAAGAAGAGCATAAAGGACACATAACACTCTCCCATCCTCAGCATTTGGTCTGGGATTTGTTTTTGGTTTTTTTGTATAGCACTTTAAGGAAAAAAATATTAAGATAAACACAGCGTATAAGAAGGTGTGCTGAATTTTACTGCCCATTTTTATGTGGGAGACACCTTGAGGTCCCAATCTAGAATAATCTTCCAGGCCAGATTGAGCTCTTGGACCAATTTGCTGCTGAAAATTGCTCCTTCTGGCTGCTGCTCTTGGCTACCAGTGAGCTGTTTGCCGTAAGTGGTATCTTAAGGGGAGCAAAAAGAGGGGGGGATCTGAAAAAGTTAGTGCAGAAAATAAACAGGATTTTCAGCAGGAACCCAAGGTTCAGACTGGGAGCAGTTATTTGGGGAATAAGAAGGGCTCTCTAGGGGAAGCACTTAAAAGAATGATAGTCACTGGCCATAGAAATGCAGTGATTTCTTTGCAGACTCCCCTCTGAGAGACAGGCATACCAGAGTGATAGCTGGAAGATATGACAACAGCAATCCCTAAGTGGGAGGAGGGCTAGTGCTAGGGAAGGAGTCTTACCTAGATAAGGGCAAAGCAATTTGTATATGCAGGAAAAGAGAGACAGAAATAACCTTAGGTGGGTGATTCTTAACTTTCAGTCCTCCAGATGCTTTTTGACTTCGACTCACAGAAACCCCAGCCAGCATAGGCAATGGTCAGGGATTCTAGAAGGTAAGGTCCAGAATATCCAGCTATCTTGGGGTTGGGGTGGGGGGCAGGAGGAGGTTGCAGACTTTTTTTCAAAATATTCCAGAGAATTGCACCAATTGCTCATAGCACTTTGAGCAGCATTGATGATGAACAGTGTTTCTCAAGGTATCCATATAGACAACTGGGAACTTTTTTCCCAGGTGTGCCATGAATGTATTTGTGCCCATTGACTTGAGTCATTTATTTCTTTCCTGGAAGCTCTTGGGGGACCAGGAACTGGCAACACATTTTCTTACAAAATTACTGATTTTGGTCCAGGGGCTGGGATATTCAGGTGCTGGGTAACACTTACCTGGAAATGCAAGTATCCTGTCGGTGGAAGATGGATGATTGGAAACATTTCATGCAAGTATTTACAGAGAATGTGTTAGAAATGAACTTTTAGTTTGATGGGAACGCTCATTAAAGAAGATTAAATTCTTGAAGGCAGGTATATAATGCCTCCTCTCTTTAAATCAAAACCACACATATCTAAGTATCCAAGCAGCTTCACTGCTAGACAAGCACGCTGTTGTAGTTGCTGGCATGGAGGAGGGGCTATTTTGTGGCTGAGGTAGACATCAGCAAGAGGAGGTCTCAGTCACAGGGTAGTGGCATATTGACACCGAGGATACAAGCATTTGCAGTTGCAGTGTTGTCAAGCTTTTCCAGCATCCCCTCCACTTCCTTATCATTCCCAAGTAAATAGGCTAGAAAGTGCTAATAGATTTGAACATCATCAGCAAATACCTGAAGACCTCAAAGATGTACTGGGTTGGGAATTTTTGGCTCTAAGACTGAATTCATCCCTCCTAGGATCCCAATCCAAGCTTTGGGTTCCCCATGACATTCTCCTTAGGTGGCTACCAGTTTCACAGCTTTTTAATTACTCAAAAAGGTTAAAATGTGTCTTTTAAGTCATAATTATTGACAATAAGGACTTTAAGATAAAATATGGCAATATTGTTGGTCCTGTTCTTTTGCCATGCCCAGCACTGGGATGTGGCCCACAAACAACTTTTCTAAAATTGAATGTCATCCTCATCTTGAAGGAGGTTTCTAACCTTGTGCTAGAGATTTTTCTGCATGTTTCCTTCATTGTAGTTTCCTGCGCCTTGCACAGAATTTCTGGTGATCTACAGTTCAGGTAAAGCAGCTTTAGAAAATTAACTTCTTCTGGAGTGACTTAACACTGTAAAGATAACAGGCAACTGCTGTTTCAGTATTATGGGACACACAGCCATGATTGTCTCTGGGATCTAATACTGTTAGCTGAATAGGACTTCCTTTCCACCTCTGTCACAGAACAAAGATATGTTGCATAATTTTTCTGGTTGCAGCAGCTCAAGAGTTTGGCTTTTAAAGTTGCAGGACCTGTATCTGCAACCTAGTATTTTTATCTCTTTTCAGTTCTGTTTGTTTTGTAACAAAAATGAGCAATGCAAGCCTGCCAGTGGTGGCTATCCCTTCAGTCCATGTTGATCCGCATTGTAGTGTTGTTCTAGCAGGACAACATAGAGGCTCATAATTCTGCATTACTGGCATAGTCCTTTTGCCACACCACACTGAATAGTTGTTTGCTGGGTGAGCAGCTCACAGGAGTGACCTCTAGGCTGTTTTCCTTGTTAATACTTTCTCCCCTGACACAAAAGCCAGCAGCACAAACACATTGTAGATAACCATGTTGATCTATTAGAGAAAAATAAGTAGAATGACCACATAATCACTGGGCCTAATAAAAGTGTATGTTCTTTGAAAGCCTGTAGATCTTGCCAAGCTCAAGAATAGGGTTGGATGTTATCTAGGGATAGGTCTGGTGTAGCTCCAAATTGCTAGATAGGTGTCAATAAAGTAATAAAGATAAGTGGTGTGAGGTCAGCTCTTCCGTGGAAATACAGCAGGGGCTGAGAAAGGGGTTGTATGGCTGATATTTTTAGAACATGGCTGAGAGTGCTTCCCTTCCAGTGTTGAACTTCCAGCAGTACTAGCAAGCATAGCCAATGGTGGGGAATGCTGAGAGATGTAGTCCAGCTGCGAGCCTGCACAATTTCTGTCACTCCCCTAGAAAACCAGTAGTGCCAGTACTAACTACTTTTGAAGGTAAATTCATTTCACTGGCTCATATAGCACTCCAGGTTTTTATAAAATGACTTTTAAGGCACTAGGAAATTTGTATAGATTTAAAAAATGATTCATCTGGCTGTTTCACAGTATTCAGAAAGCTTACTTTTGATGGGACTTGTTTATAATGCATGTACTTGAGGTTTTGCAATTTGTAGACAGCTCTCTTATACTGAGTACCTTCTCTTATAGCAGTTACTGGCACAGAACAGTGGTTAAATGTTTAAAACAGTGTGGTAGAGTCTGGAGGCAAGACAATTTTCCGAAGGACGAACAAGTACTCAGTTTCTTAAGTATCTTTTGAACCCTATTAAAACTACTGTATTGGGGGCAAGGGGAATTCCCTAACAGCAATGAAACTAGGGCTGTACAATTGACTCCCCTCCGTTGAAGTATATCCCTATATAGCTTTCACAGCACCTTATGCAACTTGTTTGTGAAACCATTTAAATTTCAGTCCAGTGCACAGTTAGGCAGGCCAGGCATAAACTCTGTAATCTATCCCTCCATTGATCCATCTGTCTGTCCATCCCATCCCATCCCGTCCATCCTATCTGTGTATTGTGTGCTTAATAATGAATGGGATTGTACTATATACATCTGTACTCATATGCACATGTGTATGCTTTCAAGTTGTTTTGGACTTAGGGTGACCCTACAGCCAACCTATCACAGGGTTTTCTTAACAAGATTTATTCAGAGAGGGTTTGCTGTGGTATTCTTCAGAGGCTGAGAGAATGTGACTTGCCAGAAGTCAGCCAGTGGGTTTCCATGGCTGAGCGGGGGTTTGAACCCTGGTCTCTAGGATCCCAGTTAAGCACCCAAACCACTACTCCACAGTGGCTTCTTATACAGATATTGTTGTTTTTTACCTTCAAGTTGTTTCTGACTTATGGTGACTCTAAAGTGACTCTGTCGTGGGCTTTTCTGGAGCGGAGAGTGTGTGATGCACCCATAGTCACCCAATGGTTTTCCATAGCTGATCAGGGAATCAGACCCTGTTTTCTAGGATTATTGTCCGGTGCTCAGACCACTATACCACACAGGCTTCTTATACACACATACTTGAAACTAAATCTAACTGAAATATAGAAGCCCTGCTGAGCAAACATGCAAAAGCTCAGGCTATAATCCTGCATTCTTATGCCTGCTAGGTTGATAGCAAATCTTGTACAAATCTGTGGGAATTTGTTGGGGTCAGTAAACATGCAGAGACTAGAACTGATACAATTTCATAAGAATTAACTGGCTAGTTGTTGGGAGCTCTCCTGCATAAACATTATCATAAAGAATTAAGAGTTGCAGAAAAATCCAGCAATGGGTTATTCGGGAGAATCATCCCATAGAGAGTATGCCCCAAGTCAATTTATTAGAGCAGCAATTGGAAGCAATATATTAGTTCTTTTATGTTGTAAACTACCTTGGGTTCCATATTGGGAAAGACTTGGGATATAAATTAAATAAATAATTGTATTTGTACTGAGGAGTGTATACTGATTTCTGAACAAGATGCAAAAAGTAAGCATATTACTAATGCATAGTTAGCAACCTGGAGTGTATTTATTTAAATATTTATCAGTTGTATAGCCCCATTCACTTTGAATCCTATGGGACCTAAAGTGAGGGAAATAATTGAAACTTGGTCACCAGGCAGAGTTGGGGAAGAGGAAGATATGTCACTGCGAATATAAGGGAGATAGAGTCTCAGGAGAAATGGACTATTTCTTGGAATAAACACTTATGTTCTATTTCATATGACTCTGTCTCTTTGTATGTATGTTAGGGTGTATGTGTGCATGCTTAATACTCAGAGGTGTTTTGCCATTGTTGTTGTGTGCCTTCAAATGATTTCCAACTTTTGGCAACTCTAAAGTGTACCTATCACAGAGATTTCTGGGGCTGACAGTGTGGGACATGCCCAAGGTCGTCTAGTGGGTTTCCATGGCTGAGCAGGGAATAACCCCTAGTCTCCAGGTTCATAGTCCAGTGGATGGAGGGACTGGCTAATAATCTTACTGTAAATAATTTTTAAAACATAATGAAAATAATAGTATAGCATACACACCACATTAAAAGAACCTCCTGTGCAACTAATTATTCAATTGTCTATTTAAATTAAAAAAGTCTTTACTTACAATGTAAGGAAGTCAGAGAAGCTTAGCTTCCCATGGGAGGAAATTCCACACTCTGGGAGCAGCCACCAAGGAGACTATAAGGTGCCCTCACCAGATGGGCCTCTAGCAATGAGGGAAACAGAGGGAGAGTCCTCCCGTAAGGACCTTGAGACTCAGGCAGGCTTATATAGGCCCTTTCAGCTAGAGCTTTTCTGATAGAGCCTTTCAAATAGTCTTTGCTGAAAGCTGTAGCTACCTGTTTAAGCAACTGTTTGTTTGAAAGGAAAAAGAGAGAGAGAGGAGGACCAACCTAATGCTTAAAGATAATCCTCAGCCCAATCAGAAATTCTTAGAATTTGCCCGTTCTCCAGAGATTATTATTTCCCTCCCCATCTGTATGCATTGGAATGAATAATCCAGGGAGAGGGTGGATCATACCTCAGCCTTGACAGATAGAAAGGGAAAGAATGAGAATTCATACAAAGTGGTGTTTGACCAGCCTTGGCCATAATTGGCATAGACTGCATTGCTTAGCCTTTGTCAACAGAGAGGATAAGTGTATTCCTACGTGTGGGAGGCACGGCTCCCTGTGACCAAAGTCAGTGGAAAAGGAGAATTAAGAGATATATACAGTTCAGACAAGAAACAGTAGTGACATATAGCAATGGGGAAAGGAAATGCGGCACAGTAATAGCAATTATATTTTATAGCCCACCGGTGTGCAAAGTATGACCTTCTGAAACTTCAGTCCTTGAACTCTCCAATGGACTAGAACTGTTTTTATTTTACATGAGCAAATTATCTCTCTGGAATTTGCCAGTTTGTAAATAGTTTGCAGTCTCTTTGTGCAACGCCGTATAATACTCATTTTTCAGAACAAGAAGTGGATTTCTGGCTTTTAAGGATGGAATCACTGGAGGTTTCAAGATCAGAAAACTGGCTCTTAGACTGCTGCAGTGGCCCATCCCTTCTTTATAGCATAGTTTCCCCCTTGCTTACCTGTGTTAGTAAGCTGTCCTGGTGCTTCCAGGTTGGCATGAGGCATGGAGTGGTGAGTTAAATCATATCCTGTGCTTTGTGGAAACACTGGTGAGATCGTACTTCATGGGGGAGTGGCTTAAAAAACAAGTACCTCCCATCAAAGTTCACTGGCTGTGCCCAACATTGGTGTGAAGCTAGATGTGGCTATATTTTGGAAGCTTAAGCATCTTTCCCTGTTCCCATCCACACCACACCATTTCAACCATTCAAGCTAGCAGAACATTCCACCTGTGTAACAGGGCTGTTCTGTTAGTCTATTTGTTACAGTGATAGCATATCCCACATTCTGACAATGGTTAGTATAATGGAGTATCCACTTCTCAAGAATGGACACCTTTGGTGAGTTCAGGGATCAATTTTGCCCACTCTGTGATCTGTCATGCCTCCCCTTCTCTCTCACACGCATGCAGATACACACACACCACTAAAAATCTTCAGCAAAATGGGAGAAGCCATTGAAACAAGTGGTTTGTTTTTTCCAGTGTTTTAACTGCACCCTTAATCTCTTTTATAATATCCAGGAAATATTGCTTGGCCAATTATACTGCACTGTGCGTGCTTTTCAAATAACTGATTATGATTGTTCTGGGTAACTTGTATAAGCAGGTGGTATTATCTCATTTTCTCTGCAACAAAGTTGATTGTCTCCAAAGATTTGGCATCTTTTGTTCACAAGTTGCATCAGTCTCCACAAAATGTACCTCTGCAGTTACTCTTTCCAAAGTTTCTGTTTAACTTGTGGGAATCAGAACCATACTGGAATAATGGAATTCCAAAATAACTGAAAAGACTCAAGGGTAGTAACTTGGGAGAATTCCAGATAGATCTATTATTACTGATCTTCTAGCGAGATAAAGATTTGTTTTCACAGATGGACTTTTCAGCATCCCAGTTTGACATTTGTTGTTGTTGGAAAGAGAAAATTAAAAACACTGAAAACAGAAAATGTGCCAGATGTAACATGACTTCAAGAACGGCAACCCCTGCATTGGACCTCTTTGGCAGCATACAGCAGATGAGGCCGTGGCTAGTTAAAGAGATTTTTATTTTAGTGTGGGGGGGGGGGAGGGTCATTTAGAGCTAACACAGAAATTTGTTTCTAAAAGATGAAGCTAGCCCAATGGGACATAATAACCCTAAGTCAACTTCTGACTAGGGAAATCTGAGTTTATTTTTATTTTTTACATGTGCTCTATAATATGTATTACTACTATTAATAAATTTCAGCACAGAAATTGATGTTCCTTGGGTTCTCCTGAACTGAAGTTTTAAAGTGTTATGCCATTTTCTTCAGGGTGATTTTGAGGGGAAGAAAAACAATATCTTGTCACATAGCCCCTCCCGCAAAGAATTCACTTTGGGGAGGAAAGCTGAACTAATTGACTCTAATAGCTAGATTGTTTCTGGGTTTGTTTCTTTGTTTGTTTTGACAACTTTGTAGTGGAAGAGGGAACGTGCCAGAAAGATGTGTCCATAGCCATTCCACTGCAGTGTGTACAGAGTTTAGATATATCCACAATATCTCTAAATGTTGGCATTTCGATGTAGACCAGTGACCTCCAGACCGTTCACATTTCATATGATTACATAATGTAATCATTGAAGTAGTTCAAGATTTTCCATATCTTGGCTCTGTCATTCATCAGAATAGAGATTGCAGTGAAGAAATCAGAAGAAGACTAGGACTAGGGAGGAGAGCTAAGAAAGAACTAAAGAAGATCCTGAAGTGTCAAGATATATACTTAAAGTTAGGATTATCCATGCCATTGTATTTCAATTTCTAGATATGATTGAGAAAGCTGGGAAATGAAGCAAGCTGACAGGGAGGAAATCAATTCATTTGAAATGGGCACTGCAGAAGAGTTCTGTGGATACCCTGGACTGCTAGAAAGACAAATGAGTGGGGTCCTAGAGCAAATGAAGCCTGAACTCCCCCTAGAAACCAAGTTAACTAAACTGAGACTGTTGTCCTTTGGATATATCATGAGAAGATATGAATCACTAGAAAAGACAATAGTGCTTGGTAAGGTAGACGTCAGTAGGAAAAGAAGAAGACGGCATTATAAATGGTTAGGCTCGATCAAGAAACCCTCAGTCCGGAATATGTAAGAGCTGAGCAGGGCTGTGGTGGACACAGTGACCTAGAGGTCTGTCATTCATAAGGTTACATAAGTCAAAGTTGACTTGAGGTCAGTTAACAAAAACAAAGCAAATTAATGTAAATCCATGCCCTTTGTAGTAATGATGGATTTCCTTTTTTTTTTGGATGCCCAGCAAAAGGTGATAAGACTTTTTCAGCCCTTCAGTTCCTTGTGCCCTCCTGCTAGAAGTCATTCTCTTTTTTGCTTTTTCCTCCTTTCATAAGAAAACAGTGCTTGAATTATGAGGGGGAGTGTGAAGATTTCCCATTAGAAAAGACCCCCATTCCTATCAGAAATGAATCTGCAGTCATGGGCTGAAGTATAAATGCTGTTAAGTTTTTTTAAAACAACAACAATTATGCATTGGTGCTTTATTGTAGGATCTTCAGAGCTTGACAATGGTACTTTTTAGGCTTCAGTTCCCAGTATCCCCAAGCCAGCATTGACTAGAGTCCAAAAGTATAACTTTTCCCAGCATTAACAGCTCTTAGTATGCAAGAGAAGTGGGGGCTTGGGCCTCTCCAAGTGAAACTAAAGCAGACTGTCATCTGGAAATTCTCACTCTTATCCTCTGATTGGAAACAAATAATGGGGAAAGGAAGAAAGAGGCAAGATTTTAAGTCAGGGTCAGAAATAGCAGTAAGGTTCAGAATTTATACAAATTTAGGTTCTAATTACAGGTTGCATTAATAGCATGGCTTGCAGCTATGCCCTATGTCCATCCCCACCCCTATGTGCTTGAACTCCAGCAAATTTTCGTCAGGATTAAAGCTCATAGTATATGAGGTTTAACTCTTCTCTTTCCAGCTGCAATCCTGGGGGAAGCCTCACAAACCCATACGCATAGATGTCATGATAGGAGAAAACTTGCCTCTTGTCCCTAATTGTAGTGCTTGGAAGAGGCTGATGAGGGTTATTGATGGAGTACAGGGTTAAACCTCCTTCCCTACTGTAGCCCCATTGAAATTTGCCCCATTACACATTAAAAACAAGAGCAACAGGTTGTTGTGATTATGAGCTGTGGTATTAATGTAACGTTTAGTTAGACCTTTAATTCAGCTGTTCAATTAAACTTATTGAAGAAAGCTGACAAAAGTTCAGTTGACATAAACAAACTATGTGGCATGCTGTTCCCTTAAAATGAACTACAGGCAGGCTGTTCCATGTGGCAATCCTTTCACAAGCACATGGCATACAAATACAGAACTTCACTATTCCAGTGAAAATGGCCAGGGGGAAAGGAGAAAGAAAAGTTCATGAACAGGAAATGTTAATAAATCTTATTACACCAATTTCAGAGGAAGGAGTTTAAATACATGCTTTATTCCCCCCCCCCAAATTCACTGGGAGCTTTAAAAAAATCACTTTGCCTTGATTATGGGCAGCAGCATGGTAAAAAGTATTAGATCAGATCATCACTGCTGTAGATGAATGACCTATTTTGTCATCCAGTGTCCACACACTTGTTATTCTGAAAATCTGGGTGTCCCCGAGAGAGACACCTCAATATGCTCCAAGTGATGGGGAAAGTAAGCTCAACGGAGCACAAGCAATAGCAATGCAAGAGGCAGGGTAACCTAGCGAGATCTTTTACCCAGTTTTTACGGGGTCAGACCCAGTCAGAAATCACACAAAAAGGTCCAATGAATGACTTTATTAAACAGTAATAGCTCTCATCAACGCAAACACTCACACACACATCCAAGGGATAAAGAGAAATAAAGAGTGGAAATAAGATAGAGGGATTGTTGAAGGATTCGTAGTTTGGATGATACTGCACCTTTTCCTGAAGTCCTTTGTCTGGGAAGCAGCAGAAGAAAAGGAACTCAGCAAAGAGATGCTGAGAGGATCACTCGGCTATTGGGAGGGAGAACATTTAGTTGGTATGACCAGGAGGCATCCCAAAGAACTAGTCAAAAACAGGAACTATTTGTAGCAAAAAATTACCTTGAGGGCAAATCCTCTCCTTGGGAGAACAAAAGGGACAGCAATGGAAAACAACTTCACACCGGCACCTTCTTTGATATTGGAAGATAACAAGGGCCATTTGCGTACTAGCCTGTTATAGTGTGATGATTCCACTTTCAACATCCTCTGAAATCCTGGGGTTTGCAGTTTCGGGAGGGGCCACCTGGCCCCTCCCGAAACTGCAAACCCCAGGATTCCAGAGGATGTTGAAAGTGGAATCATTGCGCTATAAAAGGCTAGTGTGGAAATGACCAAGGTGTTACCCAAGTATCAGGATCTTCCGCCGCTTTGGGTTGCAGTGTGAGTTTATGTAGATGGATTTTGCCTGATAAGATTTTATTGCTTCCAGTGCCCAACTTTGTGGGAAAACTCTTAATCTCTTCAAGTTGGCTACTTAAAGGCTGATGATCTTTTGTTTACTGTGGATTGGAACAGCTTGAGGTCTCCTGTGGCTATGTGACTGGGGAGTTTACTGGCCTGGCCTGGTTCTTTCGATCATATGACCGTTGTTGCCTACGTGCTCATCCGGGTGACCTCTCTGGTGGGTTAGATTAATTTTATATCAAAATTGTAGATCCCGGGACAGGGTTTACCAAGGAGGCAACACACTATTCCCACGTTCAATGACCACCATATTCATGTGACCACATAATTCCACATAATTCATCCACATAATTCATGTGAATAAGATCTCTACCAAGGTACCAGGAAATCTAGTGCCTAGCATGGTGGGTAAGAAAATCAGAATGGGGGAGGGGGTTAATATCATTATCATTGTGGCCTCTTCAATGGGAGCCATTTTTGTAGCTCTCCTTCCACATGATATCCCAGACCTGATGAGATGAACCCACAGTTCATCTTCTACTAGCAGTTCTCTGCAAACAGAATTAAAACTTTTATGAAAGAAGATGTGATATGATTCTTCCACGTGGAACTTTTCAAATTATCTGGCAGTACCAAAAGAGTAGTACTGCTATGATATCCATACCACCAGACAAGCAGAAGATAACACTGAGGTCAATCAAACCAAAGATCAGCTTGTTGTTGTTGTTGTTTGACTTCAAGTCATTTCTGACTTATGATAATGCTAAGATGAACCTATAATGGGAATTTCTTGGCAAGATTTGTTCACAGGATGGGTTGCCTCTAAGGCTAAGAGAGCAGAACGTACCTAAAGTCACCCAGTGGGTTTCCATGACCATGCAGGGATTTGAATCTTGGCCTCCAGAGATGCTACAACCATTTAACCTGGTGGCTCTCCTACAGATGTTCATCTGTATTCAAAGAATCTTAGGACTCAGAGTCATATCTAATGAATTTTTTAGAAATGAGAGATTTGACACTTTTCCCCACAGCTAATTAAATGAATTGGAGGCCACAAATATGTGAACCAAACTGGAAAGGATTCACTCATGAGAAAGTCCAGGAGCATGCAGAATTGTTTTGGTGACACCCTTCTGGCAATGCAGACCTTTGGACTTTAAAGATCCAACGAATAGCAACATCAACACTGTATTTCCAACCAGTGAGGACATACATTCTGACAGAAGGCCCAGTGAGGTATCTGGATCAGGGCTGGCTCCACCTAGCTGCATGGATACTAAACGGATAACTCTGCAACCCTTAAGGTGTCCAGGAATAGTTAATTGCACTTCAATGACATCTAGACGGTCGTCTACTGCCCATCTGTATCTTCCCATGCATATACACAGACATTACATGTATGGATCAAGAGGGATGGGAGACAGGAAGATAAGGTGTTGCTGTATTTGACTTGTACTGTATTTATTTCCTGAAGTTTAATATTGGTACAGAATGGATCCATGATGGGAAAGTACAGTCATAAGGTTGGTGAAAACCTTCTGTTCTTATCCTTGATAAGGGCTATTTGCAGAGAATCAAATAGTTTAATATTTGAGCTGTGTGCCTCTTCAAATGACAGTTGCAGCTGATGTGACTAAACACTGTGCCCTCTTAATAAATAATGAATTCAATCAAATCTCATAGTTAATTGAGGTCATATCTCATGTTTAATTAAAACCTGAGGGGAAAGAAAATTCAGAATAATGGTCTGCTTTTTATCTGCAATTGTCTTCTTATCTTACCATTGCCAAATTAAATCATTCATGAATAATCATGTCCCATTAAAGCACAACTGCATATAATAGTAATGCCAGTTGCAGTTTTGCTCCTCTTTCACTTATTGGATGTTTGAAAAAGGCTTCTGAGTAAAAATCGTCCCAGATGGCAATGACCTATTTACAGATGAGTCTGTAATGTACTGACAAAACAAATGAACTACAGGCTTCCCTCCACATTCACAGGTTTGACCTTGCAAATTAGATTATTTGCAAGGCACTGCTTGTCTCCTCCCCCCCCCCGCATTTCCTTGCATTCCTCAACCCAGGTTTGCAAAGCTTGTGTTTAAAATTGATATTATTTTTTTTCATTTTGGGTGAACAAAGCCTCCTCACACTGTTGGAGATGTGTCCTCTCTGCTATGCAGCTGCACATTCTGCTGTGTAATGACTGCTGATTGCTCAGGTGCTCTCTTTGCTCCTATCCCTCCTTTCTCAAGATGGTGACTGGAAGTAGCTAGAACCCCAGAACTCTGCTCTTCACTGTCTGAGGCGAAAGCACCAGTAAACCCTTTACCTTATCTTTTTTCCTCCCCCCACCCCCAGGGACACCGGGCCAGAGGCAAAGGAAGGGAGGGGGGAGCTCCAGTGGGGAATAGGAGGGAGATTGCAGGGGGAATTTATTTGCAGTTTTTCTACTTTCATGAGGGTGCTGTGCACCAAACCCTCGCAAACATGGAGAGGCCATTGTATATTAACCAATTTTCCAGAAATCAGAAAAAGTGGACAAATAATTTCAGTATAGATTTGGGATGGGAACTCTGTAACCCTCCAGAGGTTGGTGGACTGAACCCTCCATAATTCCTCACTATTGACTTTTTCAGATAGGGCTGATGGGACTTGCAGTCCAACAATATGTGCATGATTCCTACCCCTGGTCTAGATGCCTAGATGCACCCCTGGTCTAGATGTCTAGATGCATTAAATGTATTCAGTTTTGGAAACTACTGTATTGACATAGTAATGGATATGTATATGTGGACATATATATGTCCACATACACACTGAACTTTGATGTTTTAAGCTTTGGAAAATACAGAGCATTATTATCCACCCACCTGGACTGCCATTGAGGTGGGTGGATAATAATGCTCTGTATTTTCCAAAGCTTAAAACATCAAAGCTCAGTGTGTATGTGGACATATATATCCACATGAACACATACATATTCATATGTATATATTCATATGTACACACACTATATATCTTTTGAATTACTACAGTTTCATGTTTGGCTGGCTCGTCCTCTTGTTTGTGCATCTCAAAAAAGCCAGCAACAAACCCCAATTCCTGTTTTGGGGTGAACAGATAGCTGCAGTAAGGAGGAGCGTTTCCTGGTCACAGTTCTGCCAGCAAAACCCCACAAGAGTGTTACTGTAGTTTCTAGTCCAGGCCTGTGGTGTATTAGATATCATTTGATATCAAGAATTCAACCATCCCAAACCATTCCTCTCCATGTGCTTGTGAGACCCTCGGACAAGTACGCACATGGGTATGGCTGAAAATAGCTGAAGAATACAAAATAAATCCAGGCAGGCCAGTAATTGCTGGACTGCACCTTCAGGAGATCTCCAGGCAAGTACACTTTAAGATCACATTATGTATGCACGCAGCTTATAAAAGACTCCCTGTCCCCAGCTGGCAGCTTGATGAACCGAATATCCAACTGTCAAGCACTCCTTGTTTGCATACTGTCTGCGCTATTGACAACGCTGTCATAATTCAATCATGCAAAGTACTGACCTTTCGGAGGCTTTGTCTCCAGCCCAAAACCCATTGTTTTCCCCGGGCACGGACTAGCCTACAGGCACATTTTCCCCTATAAGACCCCCTGATTTTGAGCATTTCTTCGGATCACTCCTGGCTTTCATCCCACCTTGCTGCCGCTCCGTTTGACGAGCCTTCCCCTCAGCTTCCACATGCTGAGAATTTCCACTTCAATTGACTTTTCTTCTGACTACCTGGGCTTCAGGATCAGGTGTAGTATTTCCCTTGAGAAATCCCTCTTAAAATCCTCTACCAAACTCCTACCTTTCTTTTGCTAGGCCTGTGTGAGTGATTGCATACATACATTTTGACTGTGTTTCAAAATAAAGAAAACAATTATTATTTACTTCTGCTTGATTATTGACTTGGCCTGACCCCATAAACATTGGGTCCAAGATCTCCCTAAGTTGCCCTGCCTCTTGCATCGCTATAGCTTGTGCTCTTGCTAATTCCCATTCCCCATTGTTTGAGCACATTGAGGTGTCCCTCATGGGACCCCAGAAATCAGGGTAACAAGAGGATACTACCCAAAATGTGCAATTCTATCCAGCAGCGAAATGTTAGCATTTCTAATTTCTTTGCTTATTAAATCTATAACCCTTTTTCCTGGAAAAACAAAGCCCTCAAGGTAGAAGGAAAGAAGTAAAATCCATATAAAAACAAATATTAAAACATTGAGGCTTCAATTCAGTTGCTACTTTCAGCTGAAGGAGATCCACTGAACCATTTGCCAAATGGTAAGTCAAGACTTATGTAAATCTCATTGAATCAATGGGTCTGCTCTGATCAGGAATAATGACTGAATGTAGGCTTACTTACATCATCATCAGCCTTTATTGCAGTTCACAAATCATAAGGCACATCATTACTGTTAAAATACTATTGTTAAAATACATTGACATTTAGAATACATTTGGATCATTAAAATACATTTACCTTTAAAATACACTTGATATTCAATCATATATTTTAAGCATATTTAAACATTAAGCATAATTTCAAAAACAATTTAAAATGTATCAGGTAAAAAAAAACCCTCAATACTTGAATTGCTTTCTTACCAAACACCAGGATATTTTTGCTGTTTAGTGTGCATAGAATCATAGAGTCATAGGATCATAGAGTTGGAGGAGACCACAGGGGCCATCCAGTCCAACCCCCTGCCATGCAGGAACACCCATCAAAGCATTCCCAACAGATGGCCATCCAGCCTCTGTTTAAAAACCTCCAAAGAAGGAGACTTCATCACACTCCAAGGCAGCATATTCCACTGCCAAACAGCTCTGACTGTCAGGAAGTTCTTCCGAGGTTTAAGTGGAATCTCTTTTCCTACAGTTTGAATCCATTGCTCCTTGTTCTAGTCTCTAGAGCAGCGGAAAACAAGCCCACTCCCTCCTTGACATGACATCCCTTCAAATATTTAAACATGGCTATCATGTCCCCTCTTAACCTTCTCTTCTGCAGACTAAACATGCCCAACTCCCTAAGCTGTTCTTCATAGGGCATGGCTTCCAGACCCTTCACCATTTTGGTTGTCCTCCTCTGGACACGTTCCAGCTTGTCAATATCCTTCTTGAAATGAGGTGCCCAGAACTGGACACAGTATTCTAGATGAGGTCTAACCAAAGCAAATAACTTTTATCTGCCAAAAAAGTCTGAGAATTATTTGCTATGTTACCAGACATAGCATTATGAATGTTATTTTTAATCCTGCAACCCAATAAATTGCTTGTCAATGTGGTGTGACTAAAACTGCGGTTTGAATAAAGATGATAGGTACTAAAATTAAGATTTCATACTTGCAAGTGCAGTTGTATGCATGCTTTGTCTTAAGTAAGTTCCACTGAATTAAAGATCTTTGGGGGGGGGACAGGAATTTCTCTGTCTTCTACCACCATCGTAGGTTCAAATGAGGACACGGCAGACAGCCTTCTCAGTTGCTGGTTTTCTCCCATGGGAGATTTGATTAACCCCCCTCCTTTGATTTCTTTTAATAGGTAGGCAAAGATCTTTTTATTTAAATAGGCATTTAGTCTGTTAATGGGGTACACTGTACCTTTATCTTATGATTTATATGTGTTTAAGCTTTTTAAAATATTTTAATACAATAGTCTGTTTAATTGTTTGTTTTTTACACATGTTGTACCATATATTATTTTAATTGTATTTTGTTTTAATTCTACATTACAAGCTGCCTTGATTCCCATATTGGGAAATGTGTGGGATAAATATAAATATATATAATCTTTCCCTCCTTAGTAAGTGTACGATAGAGATGGAAATCTTACCTTCTTTCATTCTCATATACAAGAACTAAAAAATACAAAAGGTTTCTCTCTGCTCAATGACATAACAACATAATTTTGCCCTTGTTGAAGATTTCCACATTTTCAGTAATTATTTTGCACAAAAATACTGCATTTTGTGCAAGAAATATTGTGTAAAGTATGATTTTTGCAAAGAGTAAGATTACTTGCTGTTGTGTGCCTTCAAGTTATTTCTGACTGAAGGTGACCCCAGGCAAACCTATCACTGGGTTTTCTTGAGCTGACAGTAAGTGATGCACCCAGGGTCACACAGCAGGTCATGGCTGAGCAGCTGTAGCCATAGCTCAAACCACTATACACCATGCTGGCTCTCAAAAATGTGCAGCTACTTCCATGTTCTTGTTGTTGTTGTTGTTGTTGTTGTGTGCCTTCAAGTCATTTCCGACCCTACGGCAAACCTACCACTGGATTTTCTGGGGCTGAGAGAGTGTGACATTCAGGGAATCAAAGCCTGGTTTTCAGGGTCATAGTCCAACACTCAAACCACTGTACCACACTGGCTCAGTATTACTACTGCTGATGAAAAAAAAAAAAGCATAAATCTTTTTGGTCTTGCACAGGAATGAAAAACCTAGCATTAAGTGACAATTCTTTTGACACTGGATGCCATTTCTCATGACACTCTTTCTCATCAAGGACGAGACAACTTGTGAATATTTTTTATTTCCCTAGTATATGATTGCAGCATTAATGTGCCTTTAAAATTAAAATTCATCCCCATTCCTTTTTGCCTCTTCACCTCCTTCTGTGTTGTGGGGGTGAGTCTAAGAATAGAAACTAATTTGGCTCTATTTATAGGACTATCTTTAGTATCTCTTTTGGTGGTCCAACTTGGAACCAGTTTTTGTCTTTCCAAACTGTTTTGGCTCAGTACAAAATAGTTGTTATTCAGCACGTATTTTCAAAGCAACTCTATGACCATATATTTATAACTGAACCACAGCACGTGCAGGACTTTCTTGCCAAAATGCTTTGCAAAACAAGTAACAAAACAGTTTAATGAAAACACAGCAAACCTCTTACACTGCACACGTAGTTTACCTTTGTTCTGCCATACATGACACAAATTATTATGTCCTTCCCATTTTCTTTTCAGCCAAGAAATTGTCGGAAGGACTCAGCTGTAGCACACATGGTATAATCATGGGAGGTAGAGATGCCCTCAGACAGTTTGGTGCATGGAATAGACGATCCAAATTCTATTCTAAGCAATGATTAAAGCATGGCAATGTTGTATAATGGTTAGGATATTGGACTAGGATCTAGAAGATCTGGCCTTAAATCCCCAAACAGCAATAAAGCTCCCTGGGTGCCAGGGTGAATTTGGGCATGTCACGCTCCCATTCTAATCTACCTTACAAGGTTGTGGTGGGGTACTTGAAGGGGAGAGTAAAAAGGCAGCATCTTCTTTTTGTGCTCAGTACCATATACAGGATCTAAAACATATAAAGTGAATGTATAGAATGTACAAAAAAAATCTGGATTTGCTTTGCTCTAAGCCATTTCATCTGAAAAGTACAAAATAAGTAAATAAATCAGCTGGCCAAGGTCTGAAAAAGTAGTTTATATCCTGGCAAGGGGGTTGTGTTACCCCGGTGCAGATTTCGGTTTTTCTTTTCCCATCCTCCTCCCGGTTTGAACAGCTGATTCCAAGGGCCATGACAGAACGGCTTCAGAAATGCATACCACACTGCAATTTACCATATTCCATAGAAGGCTGCTATCTGAAACAAATGTTCACTTTCTTATTTGAGGTATGTATTGCTCACAACATTATTCAAAACAAGCATAAACAAAAGCACAGCAAGTTATACAATGAAAACTACAGGAATATTAAAACACCGGATCGGAGGAAAAGAACATGAATTGGGTGAGTGTTGAGATCATTCTCCCCACTGCTTCCAGGGGACTATATAATTTCACAGAGAGTAGCCACAGTCTTGCCCTCATCAGCTCCCTACTTTATCCAGAGAGATGGCTGCTGTGCTGTCCATCCAGCCAACTGAGGTGGTAGCTATAGAAGCATTCTGGCAGCCAGCTTTCTGGCTGAAAAAGTAGGTGTATTGACTTCAGACTTTTTCCAGCTGGGAAAAGTCTATGTACATCAGTGGTGACTGACTGACTAAAGCATTGCTTGTCTGTAGCCAGCACCCTGGTCAAGCAGCTGTGCCCGTCCTGAGAGTGCCAGTGGAAAGGGGGAGGGAATCCCATGGTTATCTCCAAAGAGGATGGCAGGAATTCTGGGAGGCAAGGGGCGCAATGGGAAAACTCCCAGTTATTTCCTGTTCAATAACAAGAGATAACAGCAGGATTCCCCTGGTTGCTACTGGCAAGACTAGCAGTGGAAGAAATATTTTCCTAGCATATTCAGGTGGAGCTTGGGGGAAATGGAGAGGCCTCAAACTTTCCGTGAGCTAGAATCAGAATTCTGTGAACCAGTATCAGACCAGATTAGGCATGGCAAAGAGGTTCTCTTCTTCTGGTCTAAAGCTTCTTGGATTCACAGAATTAGTCCCAACTTTCTTTGTTTTCTGCTGTTAACAAAGTAAACAGACAACCCCATTGGCACAGAAAAATGTCCACCTTATTCGTATTCATGATTGGGCTGTCCTTCGTAAGAACATTGATCATATAGAGAATGCCTTCATTCCCCTCATGGTCTGTTCACTCCAGACAGCTAGGATTTGGGAAAAGGCTATTTGATTTGTGGGCAAGTCAATTTTATCTGAGCAAGTATTATAAGAGCTTGATAGGTGTTAACAGGTTTGGAAAACATGCTGGCTGGAGGGTTCTGGGTGTTCTAGTCCTAAAAGTAACCCCCCCCCAAGCTTTTGTTGTTTCTGCTTACACTTCAAGGCCATGTACCTAGTCACTATACTTGGAACTGGGAAGGATTTCAAGCTTAGGCCACATGGGATATAGTTTTATGGTTAGGCCTGTTTGTTGTTGTTGCTGCTGCTGCTGTGGTGGTGGTTGGTGATCTCCTCCTCCTCCTCCAACTTTGCTTTGCTGTGTATAGATTGGCTTACCCATTACCCACATCCAGCAAGTCTATTTGTATATATTCTCTCTCTAAACACACACACACACACCAGAACCCTGTCATATTGTATAACACTTTGTATTTTGAAAAATAGCTTGCAGTGCATGCTGTGGGGCATGCTATTACTTTCCTCATATTTCTCTGGAACCTTTGAGCAGTGTTCTTTACCCTTTACCATGCAGACATCTCTTTTGTAGTTATTCAGCTCACATCTTTCATGGGTATTTCACAGAGTGAGCAGCTCCCTGTGCATCAAGATAAGCTCAACTCTCTTCTCCACTGCAGTGAAGGAAAAGTTGTTCATAGAGGAAAAGCAGACAAGATAATGTAGATTTGGACCTTGACCTGAATGTATGTTTGTTCAGATCCTTATCTGGATCATCATATGATTTTAAACAGTATCAGGACTATTCTGTCAGAAGTCTTCCAGGGCGCAACACACTTCCTCACTGTCCAGGCAAAGTCTGCATGATGACATGTGAAGGTCTATGGTCCTTTCCACACCCCGCCCTCAACTTGCAATGGCCATGGGATCGTGACAGGATCACAACAGCAGTTCTGCATGACACCGTCACGATCCCGTCACGATCCTGTGGCTACTCATCACAGATTAAATCATTGACGGGTTTCTCCCGTCAATGACATGCAATTACGCAGTCCTGCTTTCCTCCCACACTTACCTGTCATGCAGAATGCCAGGAAGCGCAATGGCTGTGCTTCCTTCCCCAGTGCAATGGCCTCGCTTTTTTCCCCAGCATAGCTTGGGAAACTGCCAGGCTGTGCTGTGAAAGGGAGAGGTGAAGCCATCACACTTCCTCCCATCCAGCAGGCGGCTGGTGCAGAGGGAAGCGCTTCTGTCACGCTCCCTTCCCAGAAGAGGCTTTCTCTGGATCCCCACACAATGGCTTCAGGAACAGGCAAGGTGTGGAAAGGGCCTATATTTTCCCTGATATCACACATACTGGATTTCTCCTATCTTAGATTCATTCAGAATAAAATAGTCCTGACCTAATCAGAATTGTATTTTGGAATATATTTACAGCCAACCTGGCTGCCTTTGCTTTTCATGTGATTTGAGGAATACTGAATATACAGACATTCACTAGCAATGCCGTGTGCAGGAGGAAGAGGTTTCTACACTACCAGAAACTTACACTTTATTCTCTGAATGTACATCTCTTCCAACTACTAGATACAGCTACCATCGGCTTCTATTTACCTTTTAAAATCCAGTTCACCATCTAAAATTATCTCCAGTTTTGTTAGTACAAACCCCTCAATGTTTTATTTCTTTGTTTTATTTCTGTGTTTTGTCTAGAAATGGAAATAGGTCATAATAACAGAGGGATTTATATTTTCAAAAATGTGATCAACCATTTTTTGACTGACTCTCAGCAGTCCTTAGGAGAGTCACAGGCCCACCCTGAAACTGGCCCAGGACCTGGTTTGAAAGTCTGCCATCTTCTGATATCTTTGAACTAGCACTAAATACAAATCCCAAGATTGGTACATCAGGTATTTCTCACTTTCCTTTCCTTTCATTTCTTTAGCCTCTCTCCCCTCTCTTTTTTGCTTTTTACCGTCTTCTCTGGTGAAAAAGTTCAGAGAACTCTAAAGCTTGTGGCTCACCTACCTTTATTTTGGGGAGATAAAGAATCATTTCTCCATTTGTTCATTAATGGTGTCCCCTGTTCAACAGCTAAAATTAAAATACAGTAAAACTTCCTGCCTAAATCTGCTGACTTCTGGGTATTTTGGGCTTCATCACCCATCAGTCCCTGTGCACTGGTCAGTGGTCAAGAATATTATGAACTGCAATCCGAAACATCTGCAGAGCACAAGCTCTGGAAAGCCACAATAAATCCTGGAATGTGGACTAAGTGTCTGGAAGCAGAAAAACTCAGATAAATATTTGTGTATTTTGTGAGGCTTTTAACTCCCATTGCAAAGTTCCTTTCTTTGGAATGCCAGGTTTTAAAAGCAGCTTGAGATGCAGTAAAAATACATCATGTTTGGAAGATAGGGACAGAAGTAGAAGTCATATATGTATAAGAGGGTAGTCAATGTCTCCTTTGGAAAAGACAGAGTTCCAACTTGTCTAAAGGAGATCTTTTTTGAAAAAAAAGCCATCCCTAAATCCAGTGTTCAATGTATCATTTTGGGACAAGGTACTGAAATGTGTGGTGGCCTTCTAACTCCAGGGGTTTCTGGATGAAACAAATTACCTAGATTCATTTCAATCTGGTTTCAAGCCTGGCAATGGGACAGAGACACCTTTGGTCACCTTGGTAGGTGACCTACGCCTGGAACTGGACAGGGGTAGTGTGTCCCTGTTGGTTCTGCTGAACCTCTCAGCAGCATTCAAAACCATTGACCAGAGTATCCTTCTGAGCTGTCTTGCTGGCATGGGACTTGGAGGCATTTTTTTACCATGGTAAAACATGCTATTTAACATACACATGAAACTACTGGGAGAGGTTATCTGGAGTTCTCACGTACGGTGCCATCAATATGCGGATGACACCCAACTCTACTGCTCCTTTTCACTCCAATCGAAGGAGGCTGTCCTGGTCCTAAACCAGCGTCTGTCATCAGTAATGAGGGCAAACAAATTTAAACTTAATCAGACAAGACAGAGGTACTCCTGGTCAGTCAGAAGGCAGATCAGGAAATTGGGATTCAGCCTGTGCTAGATGGGGTTACACTCCTCATGAAGACACAGTTTGGGTGCACTCTCGGACTCAGTGTTGAACCTGGAGGACCAGGTTGTTGCAATGATTAGGCCCATTTCCACACCTTACCCTTTTCCATTGTCCTTCCGCCGTGATCTTGGCAGTGCCTTTGCCAGGATGGGAGCACGACATGAACCCAGCTGGCTGCCTGTGGATGGCAGCGTAAGCAACATGTGCCTTCCTTCCACGGCACAGCTGGACTCTTTCCTGTGCTGCACTGGAGAAGGAAGTGTCTCTATCACACTTCTGCCTGTTCCACACAGGCGGCAACAGCAAGAGCATCACGTGATCACAGGCCATTAATGGATTTTTTCCATTAAAGAAATAGCCCACAATTGCAATGTTGGCAATGGAACCACAATAACGTTGTGCAAAAGCATGGCTCATGGACTGCTGCCAATGCAACCACATTGTGCTATAGCAATGCCATGTAGAAATGGCCTAGGATTGTTTTTGCACATTTAAAGCTTATCTATGCCTGTTCCTTGAGACATCAGATCTGGCCACAGTGGTACATGCTTTAGTTACATCCCATTTAGACTACCGTAAACATTCTAATTGAGGCTCCCTTTGCAGAATGTTCAGAAATTTCAGCTTGTCCAAAGAGCTACAGCCAGACTATGACCCTGATGAAACAGCTCTACTGGCTGCCAATTTGTTTCCAGGCACAATTCAAAATGCTGGTTATATCCCTTTCCTTCTTTTCTTTTCTTTTCTTTTCCTTTATATACCGCCTTTTCTCCCAAAGTGCGACACATGGCTATATGGCTCAGGTCCAAGCTATTTGGCAGACTGTATCTCCCTTTATGAACTGGCCTGGGCTCTGAGATCATCAGCAGAGGCCCTTCTTGCATGGTTGGTGAGAATGTGAGAAAAGGCTTTCTTGGTGGCTGCTCCAAGACTCTGAATTCCCTTCCCAGGGAGGACAGAATGGCCCCCTCCTTGTTTTCCTTCCATCAGTCAGTTTTGTTCAGACAGAACAGGCCAGGGGATCCTATATTGTTTAAACTGAACTGTTTAAGAGTTTTTTTATATTTTAAATTACATTTTATCCTTTTAAACTGTGGTGTGAATTGTTTTTATACTGTAAAAAGTTTGATTCTATTTTAATGTTTGCTTTTGTATGTTTTTAATTGTATTGTTCTTTTAAATTGTGAGCTGCTTTGAGTCCTATTTTGGGGAAAAAGCAAGATATAGGCCCTTTCCACATGAGGAAGTTAAAATGGGCCAAGGCATCCTGTCACGGAGGTCGTTCGCACCTTGGATCGGACTAGGTTCGGACTATTTACCTTAGTTCCGCACCTTAGTCCGATCCAAAACGCCCCAAGCAGTCCTCCAGTGTGCTATGTGAAGACTGGAAAAAACAGGTTTTTCAATTTTCCGGAGCATGTCATTTCATTCCTCCTCACTTGTGCAGATGCGCAGGCTTGCACCAGTGCAAGCCTGTGATCAGCACAGGGTGAGCTGTGGGCATGGTCAGTGTCAGCAGTTGGTCTGGACCCATGAAGAACAGGAAGCCACCATTTTGTAAGCCTGAGCAGTACGGATCTACAGACCTTGCACTGCTCCGATTCGCCCTGGACCAAACAGAGGAGCCCTGCGGAAGGACTTAAGGGAGAGTCCGCGTTGCTTCGAGCCAAGAAGAACCAGTGAGTAACGGCATGGAGCGATTCATTCTGTTACTCCAGTTATGACACGTTTGGTGAGAGCACTAGATATCCTTTTCATATCAAATAATTTGGCCTTTGCTCGACCTTTCTCTGCCACCCTACTCTACGTGTCTGCAGAGGTCCACCGGACAAGCATGTATTGGGCATGGCCGTTAATGGTTGTACGTTCCAAACCTCATTCAGGCAGGCAACTTAAGCCTCTCCGATGCTTTAGGGAAAAACCTTCTTGCAAACCAGCGTTGCTCAGTGCAAATCTTTACAAAGACACACAGCCATGAGCCGAGCCATTCCTTTATGTTGGGCCATCAGTATACTGGCCATACTATTGTCATCCAGCGCTAAGCTCATCATGCAAAACCTGACCTTTTCTAACTCCTTTGTCCAGCTCCAAATTTCCTTTGTTCTCACCGAGCATGGCATAGCCTGTAGGTAAACTCCACCCTATAAAAGGTCCCCATTTTCAGAACTTCCTCGGATCACTTGCTCAGACTGCTTGGATCACCCTGGACTTCCGTCCAGCCTTGCTGCCACTCTGTGAAGTTTTCCCCTCAGTTCCCAATAACTGAGTCTGCCTCCCTTCTTGGAACCCCCTCTTCTCTTCAGGACAACGAGACCAGGTGTCATATTACCCATTCCCCAAAGCTCTTCATTTCTATTTCTAGTTAGCTGTGTTCATGTGGTGTCTTTTATGCTATTTGTGCTCAATAAATGTTATTTTTGTTACTTTGAAACCTTGTCTGACTACGCTTTCTGACCTGAAGCCGTAGACATAGGGTACAAGATCCTAGCTAAAGTTACCCTGCCTCTCGTTAGCTTAAGAGAGTGCTCGAGTTTAATTTCCCCATCTTGTGCTTTTATTTGGTTATTTGGGCGCCCCTCCTGGGACCCCCAACATACAGGGTAACAACTCGCCCTGTGCAGAAAGGGCCATAGATAAAGGGGGAGGAGGAGGAGGAGGAGGAGGAGGAGGAGAGCATCCACACAGAAGAGTTCGTAGCACTTGTAATTATGTCACACAGAATAAGGTGGTAGAATTTTTGGTGGCTTCTGAAAGAATTATATTTGTGAACGCTGACCAAGCAATACAGGGAGCCAACACATCGAGAACACAAAACCTAATGTGTTAAACTACTACGTACATGGTAGTATACTGCATGCAAAGATTATTTACACAGGAAATGTTTTAAAAGGTATGATCCCTACAGTAGTCTGAAACCAAAGTGGTAGAACCCACAGCCATCTGTGTCTCTTTTCAGGTTCTCTAATGTTAAGCCCATGTTGCAGGGCTTCCCCAGCTTAGATCGACATCATGATATCTAGAAACTGGGGAGATGGTGTGGTGAGAAAATAGCAGCTGCAGCTCAGGTATCACGGGGTTTGCATCATTGTGGTGTCTGTTTCAGCCCTCTGTTGCCCAGCTGGCAATCCTATACTCAATACAACTCTTTGGCAAATCTGAGGCCATTTCCACACTATACTGTCATAGTGCTATTATTCTCTTTTCAACATCCTACAGAATTCTGAGGTTTGTAGTTTACTGAGTTCAAAGAGCTCTTTGCCTGAGAATTCTAAACGCTCCTCCCTAAACTGCAAACTCCAGGATTCTATAGGATGTTGAAAGTGGAATAACAGCTCTATAGCAGTGTAGTGCGGAAATGGCCCCGTTGTTGTTGTTGTTGTTGTTGTTGTTGTGTGCCTTCAAATTGTTTCCAATGTATGGCAACCTAAGGCAAACTTATCACAAGGTTTTCTTGGCCAGATTGTTCAGATGGAACTTGCCTTTACATTCCTCTGAGGCTGAGACAGTGTGACTTTTCTACGGTCACCCTGTGGGTTTTCATGGCCAAATGGAGATCCAAATCATGATCTTCAGAGTCATAGTTCAACAAATTTAATGGAGTAAAGTTCCTTGCTTAAAGACTCAGTAATCATATTTACCTTTAGAAACATATTTGTAAGCTAATATTAAGCTGTTTTGCATGTTGTTGTACTTAACTCTTGCCTTGATGAATGCACACTTCTCATTGTTTTGTTTTTGCGTATTATGCTTCCATGTTCCTTGCTTCTGTCCAAAATCACTTATAACATACAATGAACATGCTTTGCTAGGCCATATACCCAAAACCTGGGACCAGATAAATGAGCAGTGGGTGGACTGTGCTTCTTGATATCTCTGAACTGCAGTTCCAAGCATTTGTCTTCATTGGCTGTGTGGTAAGAACAGGAAGAATTTGCAGTGCTGCCACATCAGGAAAAATTTGCTTGTCTGCCCCTGTGATAAATGGGCAGGGGGAATGATTTGCCTCATGGCCAAATGCATACTTCTGCAATATTTTGAATCCAAGACTGTTTCTTGTCAACACCTGGCTTCTGTACCATTAACACAGGCAATCCCTTTAATTTCTATATTAAATTACAAGATACAGGCATATTTCAAACAATTTGATGTTGCTTGCTTGAATTATAGTTGGTGCAAAACAACTGTATTAATAACACACGTTCTTCCTGCTTCATTTACTGTTCATTCTTCTCTTTCCCTCCCTCTCCCCCATTTTCCCTCCCCCTGTCTCTGAAAAAGAAAGAACTAAAGTAAGCAATTTGCACTAAAGAAAAATATAAATTGTAAAACATGGCATTGGAAGATTAGGAAAAATGGGAATCTGTAACTATTTCTTTAAAAAATTGGGTAGGGAGCGTGGAAGAAACAAATAAATTGATTTTTTTTTTTAAAGACTGCATATCCCCTACTGCTCAGACCATATCTAGCATATTTTCCATAATTACCTTTAAGACTGTCTACACTTACTCCTCTGTCCTTGTATCTGCCTTATTTCACCACTGGATCCCAGACTTTTACCCTTTACTCCTCTATATCTACCACTGTCAACTAAAGTTCTTTGTCCTAAACCTGGAATATACAAACAGTGTCCTTTTCTCCATAAACCATACTGCCTTGATGCCCCCTTACTCCTTTCCTGCACATATGTAAGTTTTCAGCTGTCTTTCTCTTCTTTCTATCCCTTCTTCAGAATCCATCTTTTCTCCACAAAGCCTTAAGATTAACCTTTGAATTGCTTTCCCTAGCTGTGACCAGGTTCAAATACGTACATGTAGCTGCATTTGTTCACCTTTTTCCATCATCTCTTCCTCCCCTCCCTTTGCCTTCCTCAAGATCAATTTTAGATTGCAAATCCTTTGGATCAGGAACGTATCTTAACAGCAAGAGGAATGCTGTAAGTACCATGCCCATTAATGATGATTTATAAAATAGTAATAGTTGCAGAAGAGGTTATACTGTATCCACACTGCACAATTACTTTGATACTACTTTAGCTGCCATGGCTCTGTGCTATAGGATCATGAGACTTATGGTTTGGTGAGGTACTTAAGAGTTCTCTGCTATAGGTTACGGCAGTGGAATAGAGCTATCTAAGTACAGCATGCA
The DNA here is from genome assembly GCA_948474755.1 of Ctenosaura bakeri. Classification (NCBI taxonomy): domain Eukaryota; kingdom Metazoa; phylum Chordata; class Lepidosauria; order Squamata; family Iguanidae; genus Ctenosaura; species Ctenosaura bakeri. Next base: position 207,133 of record CAOLHI010002032.1, read on the forward strand.
GCAAACTACAAATCCCAGAATTCCATAAGACTGAGCCATGGCAGTTAAAGTGATATCAAACTGCTATAATTGCGCAGTGTAGACACCACCCTGGACTACTATTTATCCCTTAAAAAGAGCATAATATGTAAATAGGAAATGAAACTATTTACATCATGGAAATAAAACATCCCTCACCTTGTAACATGCGCCATTTTATTAAGCTGCTACAGAGACTGACTGAAAGCTAGCAAACCTAAGTGGGTGTTACTGGCTTGTCTTCAACCTCAATTGGTTATTGATTACATTTTATGACATGGGAGTTGGTGTTAGCCAGCTTCATGTTCTATGCCTACAACTTGATTATTGCTACTGCTTGTGTTCCATAAGCCATTTAAAATATGACTGCTAATGGAACATAAGGGATTACAGTCAGTTCTTAAGAACTAGAATTTAATTCCTATCCTGCAATACACATCATATCTGGCTAGAATGTATTCTCATTGCAAAAGAACATACCTATTGCCTCTCACAACAGGAAACATATTTCGACTATTATCTGAGGCTTCATATCAGTTACTTTCATATTGCTACAACAAAATCTACTTAACCTGATTTCAAAGAAGAAATTCTGTAGAATAAACAATGCTTTCTTTCATTCACCCTTATGATGTTTCCTAGTACAGGATGCAGTCCAACAGAACCTTTGTTTTACTCTTTTTTTAAAAGCAGACAGTTTTATGTGCTATGAAAACATGTCAAAATAGATTATCATTTTAAAATATACGGTAATTCACTGTTATGGTTCACACACATTCTAAGCAGGAGAGCTCAGTTTTGGAATAACCATATCCCCTGGGGGAAAAAAAGACAGGAAGATGGAAACAAAACAAACAAGAGAAGTCTGAAATAGTGAATTTGCTGATGCCAATAGTGAAAACTGGGATGCAGTAACTGACCTCAGCTTGCAGACAGGCAGATTTTACTGGGAGACGATGTGTATGCCAGAATTAGAAATCTCCAGTCTGGTCGGTGAGCATGTGTGTTCCATCTGATATTCACATCAACTGCCCATATTTCAGTTTACAGCTACCTCTATTATAAAATGAACCAATCCAGTAAAGAAAGCTATGACGTTTTTATACTAGGGCCATTTCCACACTAGACTGTTACAGTGCTACTATTCCACTTTCAACATCCTGTGGAATCCTGGGGTTTACAGTTTAGGGAGGGGAAAAAAGCCTCCGAGATAGCTAACAAACAGCAGTAAAAACTGACTAACCAACAAAGCCTTTACAATGAGCGATATCACAATGAGCGATAAGATGTTGCTTGCCGCTTCAGGATCTTGTATGGAGAAAAAGTAGAATGAAAAGGGTTTCAATAATGAATTGGTATTACACATCTTGTTTCTTCATTTAATTTTACTCTGGTTGTAGTCTTAAACTCATAATGCTAAATATCCACATGCAATTACCTGAGCTTCCTTCCTCTTACTGCTGAAGCAGCAGAAGAGAAAACAGAAGAAGGGATAGCTAAGGCTTTAATTGGCTGGCTGGGAGATGTCTTGGAGACATACTAAGATAGTGGATAAATCTCCCTCGTGTTTGTTTGTTATTGTTTTTTTTCCCCAAGCAGTCTTCTCCACCCCTCCAGGCTTGGGACAATCCAACAGACAAGGAATCTGTTAGCTGTGAAAAACTGGGCGCTTTCCAAAGTGAGCAGGAGGGACCCAAGGGTGTGTGTGTGTGTGTGTGTGTGTATGTATATATATATATATAATATATATATATGGAAACCATATGCTGAGCCACCAAATGCAACAACAGTGAAGCTGAGTTGGGGAGTAGTTGCACAGTTCTTTGCCCTGGTAAATTTCTACTTTAAATAAACCATCAGGTATTAATAAAAATAGAATACAAATTCAAACTGATGTGGGTGGATCCGTGATAATGTTTTTACTAAGCTTTTCAATAAATAATAATGTACTTACTTTAATAGGAAAATGTTTTATTTCTGCAGTTCCCTACTTCAACAAATACTGAATTGGTGCTCACTAATTTGCTCCTTTGCCAACAAGACCATTAATGATGACACCACATCTCCGCACATTGAATAACAGCCTGAGCAGAATACTACACCCACTATGAGTATAGCTGCAATCCTATGCAAACTTACTGCAGGGTAGGTCCTTAAGCACAATGAGATTTATTTCTGACTAAACATGTAGGATTGCACTGGACAACTGCTTAAGAAGGTGAAAGTAGGTATATTTTGTCCCTGAGTAACGCAAACACTTTTATCACACAGCAAAAGCATCCAACTGTTAACTGAAATGCTAAAACTATTTTAATTCTGAACAACTTCTAATCAAGTGCAGACATTGGCCATTTCTGCACTTGAGTGTTATAGCGCTATGATTCCACTTGCAACATCCTCTGGAATCCTGGGGTTTGCAGTTTTGGGAGGAGCCAATTGGCCCCTCCCGAAACTGCAAACCCCAGGATTCCAGAGGATGTTGCAAGTGGAATCATAGCTCTATAACACTCAAGTGCAGAAATGGCCATTTATACACAAATTATAGCAGTAAACTGACAGGGTAAATATAGCCACAGATGGATAGGAAAAGTTACTTTGAGCCCTCTTTGATAGAGGAGATATTCTGAAATATGTTTTCTTAGTGAGCAAAAGCCAAGCTCATGTTACTTTACAATTAACAAGTGGCCAGTTACAGTATGAGAAGATTCACCACATTACAAGATCATCTGAATACCCACAGGACTCCATAAAAAATAATACAAGCGTTATTGACCAAGCGTATAGTGAGCCCACACATATGACCAGGCACTGCATGTTAATTTAAACCAGATTGCCTCATTAAAAAGCAGGCCAGTTTGAAAAAAAATCCCAAAGCTTTGCTGTATGAATCTGTACTTTTCTTGCATATTCTTAGCAGTAAGCAATGGGAATAATGATGCCTGTAGGTAATAAATGCGTTACTTGCATCAGAATATGACATCAACAATCAATGGCATAAATAAAAGGAAAAAAAATCCATGCCAGTCCACACTATGAGACAGCCCAGTATATTGCATCCTGAACTGAAATTTATGCTGAATTCCTACATCAGAAGAAAACCATGTGTAGCTCAAAATAACTGTCCACAATTACTATAAAAAGATATTTCCAGTTGAGGGAAATGATGCATTTTGTCTGACGCAACACAAAATATGAATGTGAGTGAACATGTATTTGCAAAGTGATTCATTTAGTACTCAATATGCTATTTAATGTGTGTGTGTTTATTCTCTATTGATAACAAACATTCAGCAATGATTTAGTCACAGAGGTCATAAACTTTTGGAACAACATTTGCAATCACAAGCAGGAACAGACATGCTTTTCAATACTGGCAAAATGCACAGCTGCCCAACCCTTGGGGAGGCCTTGAAAAAAAATAAGAATATTATCACCAGTGTATGTTAAATGTATAGAAGCATATATTGGAAAGAGAAAAGCATATGAATGATTAGACATTTGAGCTCTGTGCCTTATTCTGCCTCACATGATATCTAACCTGTCAATGCATACTGAACTTTAAGCACAAAGTGTTTTGATGTTTCATTGAATCTGAAGAAGTTAACTGAAATCCATGAAAGCTCATGACAAAATAAATCATGCCTGCCTCCACCCCCCATCCCAGCCTTTTCACGCCAAAACAGACTAACACAGCTGTCACCTTGCAAATTTATATGTTAGTTTCCCACCTCTCTTGGTTTATTACTGGCTATTTCTAAATTAGCCAATATCCTACCACTGTGTCTGGATCTTATCATTTGTCCACGCCATACTTTTGACATATCAGTAGTTGCTCTTGCATATTTTGATTTTTCACCTGGAATTTTTGCTCTCTTAAGCAAGTGCATAATTTAGCTTACTCAGAAGATTGGCCGTAGATTTGTAACAGAGAAAATATGGATTTCAGCCCTGGGAAACTTGTTCTGGATTCCGACTTTCAATAAAATAAAATGTTAATAGCCTAGATAACCAGATGTTGTTTAAAACTGAACTCTTCTCTTTTTAGTCAGATGGAAGAAAACAGTGGCAGCAACAATAAATTAACCATGTGAGAGTGCTTTCTAGCATATTGTCCACTTGTCAACCTTTTTTTTTTTAATCACTGTTTTTCGAACAGGTTGGAGCAGTTACAGAAAATTGAAAATGGAGGATGCACTAGAAGCAATATTCACATTAAGGGAGTGCCCCCTACTGCCACTGACTCCTTTGCATTTTACCAAAACTTATTCCAACAACACAGTCTGGATTAGGTGCTGGCTTTGTTGAAGTATTGCCTTTAATAATCCTCTGTTCACAGTTTGTAGACTCTGAATGGTACACAATTGGCCACAGAATGGGTTTTAAGCTATTGGGAAAAGATAAATAGTATTTTAGATCTGCTCAATGGTATTGCCTACTTTCATTTTCATAAAGATATAAAAGCTTAATTTTTCCATTTTTTTTTTCAAGTAGTTGTAGCTTACCAAAACAGTCATCTTGCTTTCGTAAGGGCAAAGAAAAACAAAAATGCTGCTTCTGAGAAGTTAGGGCTTTTTCTCTTCTCAAACAGAAAACCTGAGAAGACAGCTGTTACTCATTTTCAACAGTTTCATTGCTCCAATAATCCATTTGGTTAGTCTGACCTCGAGCTTTATGAAATAAATATTTTGACTTGTTATTCTTGAAAAACAAGTGGGATATCCAAGCCACCTAGTGGGGAATTAAAAAAACTGCACTCTGTCCTAGAAACTATAGATTTGGATTGAGTTATGTAGCAGATAAGTGACCCGTCTTTACACTGTTGTACCAATGATTTATCTGTGTTATGTACTCTATTGTCATGGCAATGGATACACTAAACTGTCTGTATTGTCTAAGAAGAAGACAGACCTGTTACATGGGAAGATTTTACATTATGAAATAAAATTCTTAGAACTACAGATATATTTACAGCACAGCAGGCACCATGGGACTCTGACAAAGAAGTGTCAGTGACGCCAGTTTCCATAACTGCTACTTCCAGCCCACTACTCTCCCAGGCTAGCCTAGAAGGCTATGTCAAAATAACTCTGAGGATGCTACAGTAGTGATCTAAGAAGCTACCATCCTGACCCAGATAAACAAAAGTTTGACAAGGGCAATAGGGTCTGTCAGAGGTATCCATGATCTCAAAGTATTCCAATTTGTCATGGAAATCTCGATTAATTCATTGTCATCTGATCTGATCAGCTGCTTTTAAAATGTCCCAGTTTTTCCTCTCCTTCTTCCACTTTCCTCCAATTCAGTTCCTGCAAACTGAGTTCAAAGCATACTCTGTAATTTGCACTCAATTAATTTAGCACAAGGAGAGGAAAGGAGGGGGGCAGGATCTTTGCTTTTGCCTTTACCAGGATGCTCAGGCAAAAGCAAACTGCTGCAGCCTCTCCAGGCTTTTCTGTTCTTCCTGTTTAATAACTTTTGCTATCTTGACCACACTCTTGGAAACACATGTCATGACTGTCTGGATGTACGTGTCCTAATTTTCTTCTGTGGAATGTTGGAAGGTATGCATGTTACCCTGATATCTGGTGTCCCGGTGGGGGGGACGCCTTAATATGCTTCACGTGGTAGGGAATGGAAACTAGCCAGAGCATGAGCAATAGCAATGCGAGAGGCAGGGTAACCTAGCAGGGTCTTTTTGTCCAGTTTTTACGGGGTCAGGCCAAGCCAAAAACCAAATGAAAATGTCTAACAAATGATTTTATTGAATGAAAGTCTCATGCACCAACACAATCACTCATCCACTCACTCAAGACCTATTAAGAAGCAAAAGAGAGGAAACTGGATAGGGGAAATATTGAAGGGATTGTAGCTGGGGTAATACTGCACCTTTTCCTGAAATCCTTGGTCTGGGAAACACAGCGAAGAAGTGGAGCTCAGCACGGAGAGGGCTGAGGGGATTACTCAATGGACGGAGAAGCCGTCTGCTGGTACGACTGGGAGTGATCCAAAGAACTGCTAAAAAACAAGGACTATTTGTAGGGGAAAAAGTACCTGGAGGGCTAATCCTTTCCTGGGGAGAATAATGAGTGTCATAATGAGAAAGAAGCTCCACAATGGCAACTTCCTTTGCATGATGGGATTACGAGGTGTTGCCAACGTTTCAGGAGCTTTGGTTGCATAGGGTTGTGGTGTGACTTTATGTAAACGGTCCTTGTGTGATATGATCTTACGGTTATCAATGCTCAACTTGGGGTAAACACGCTAATCCCCTCAAGTCGGCTTCTGAGGGACTGAGGACCCTTTGTCTACTGTGGGTTTGCACAACTTGAGGTCTGCTGGGGCTACATGATGGGGGAGTGTACTGGCCTGACCTGGTTTTCGATCATTTGACCATTGCTGTCTACATGCTCATCCAGGTGATCTCTCAGGCACATTGAATCATATTTTAATATCAAAATTGTAGACCCCGGGACAGGGTTTTCCAATGAGGTAACACGCGTACCAAATAGCTGAAAGTGGTATTCAGAGGTGATCTAACTGGTTGTAAATGCTAATTTCTGTTAAACAGATCCAAAGGTGATAACAAACAGGCACAGAAATATCTTGGCAACTTGGTCAATAATGAGCTAAGTGACTCAGACTGCAATGCTATGCACACTTTCCTAAGAATAAGTCCACAAGAAGAATTTTCTGAGGAAACATGTTTAGGATTGCTCCATAAGGGTCACACTTCAGCAGTAGCTGCAAAAGATACTCCAGTTGCTTTTAAATTATTTTGATAGTCTTTATTCTTATTGTTTCTTTTATATATTGTGCTTTTAAACAATCTTTTACAGGTTTCCTATGCTACCTTGAACTATGAGGAAAGGTGTGATTTACATGCTCAAAGGAACCATTGGTTACACTACTAACAATCTAAGTAGCTACACAGAAGACTAATTTTCACTTCTGCTTAAGTTGGAAATAGTTTTTTTCTGGCAGATTCCTCAACTTCTACATGGTTACAAATCAGTGTGGTTGATTTAGACAATTGTCCTTTGTGTTCAGTTAAATACACTTAGAAAAGAACTACCAATCTTCAAACAGCTAACAATTTTCTAATATTCTTCCATTCATTTTACTCACATATGGTGAGGATGCATGGCTAAGACCAACACAAGGAGAATTTGTACATGTACTGAAGTGCAGCAGAGATGAGATGCCATTCCCTCAAAACAATAATTCCCTTCCATGAATTTTTTGATCAGTCTCACTGTCCCCAATTTTCTAGCACTGCAAAGAGGAAGACACTGAAAATTGTTCACACCTAGAACTCTTACATTTTCTTTTGTTCACATTCCCAGGATAGCTGTGTCTGCCACTTTTCCGTAGCTACCTGCTCTATATTATTAAATGTTCAACTGAGGTACAATGCTAGACATTTGGGGACTGAAGGAAGATTTCCAGGAGAAGCAGAATTCTTATATGGGGAGAGGAAGCAATATGTCCTCATTTTGCATGTCCCTGTAGCTACAGCACTGGGAATATGCATATGTTAAAAAAATGATTTCTTTTAAAACACATTATATGTCTGCTTAGTCAGTTCTTCCTTAGTGCAGCAGAAGTTGACTTTTGCAGAGTTAAATTCAAGTAGCCACTGACATCTTTGTTGTCATGTGCCTTCAAATAATTTCCAACCTACAGTGAATCTAAGGCAAACCTGCCCCAAACAGTTGATTCATGTTCTCAGATATCTGTTGAACCTGTGTACACCGAGCAATATTTCAATATACACGTGATCTAGTGCTGAACTTTATGATATGTGGCTTAGATGTTTTTTTATACCACTATTTTTTGTTTCGCTAGGTTTTTTTTACCCATGAGAAGATATATAATTAGACAAGATCCAAAGTTATCATAGGTTGACAAAGTCGGCTGTCTGTTTTAAGTGATCTGTGGTAAGTGATGATGATAGGTGATTATATGATTTGAAATGGAAACAGCGTGTACATGTTAGTAAATTAGTTTAAAAGATTGCCTTCTTTCCCTGTATTTTCTATGCACATCATACCAAGTCAAACTAAAACAAAAAGATTCTATTCATAGTATTCTCCCAAAACATACAACACTATGTCTTTTGCTGATATTTTTTCTGGTCTTTATGTTATCACGGTTATGATATGTCTGGTGAGAGCACAAGATATCCTTTTGATATCAAATTTGCTTGACCTTTCCCTGCCACCCTACTCCACGTGTTTGCAGAGGTCCTCCGGACAAGCACGTCTGGGGCGCGGCGGTTAATGGTTGTACATTCCAAAACCTCATTCAGGCAGGCAACTTAAGCCTCTCTGTTGCTTTAGAGAAAAACCTCCCTGCAAACTGGCTTTGCTCAGCGCACATCCACACAAAGCCACTCAGCCGAGAGTCGAGCCATTCCTTTATATTGGGCCATCAACGTACTGGCCACGCTACTGTCATTAAGAGCTAAGCCCATCATGCAAAATCTGACCTTTTCCAACTTCTTTGTCCAACTCCAAATTTCCTTTGTTCTCACCGAGCATAACATAACCTGTAGGTAAAATCCACCCTATAAAAGGTCCTCACTTTTGGGACGTCTTTGGACTACTTTGGACTTCCACCCTGCCTTGCTGCCAGTTGTCTAAGGAAACTCCCCTCAGTGAACCACGCTGAGCTTTCTCTCCTGGAACCCCATCTTTCTTTCCAGGACTACAAGACCAGGTGTCGTATTACCCCCTCCCTTGAAACTCTCCATTCCATTTCCAAGTTAGTTAGTGTCTGTCGTGTCTCTCGTGTTGCTTGTTTTTAGTAAAATATTATTTGTTGCTTTAAAACCTTGTCTAGCCGCTCTCTGACCAGATGCTGTATACATAGGGTTAAAGATCCTTGCAAAAGTTACCCTGCCTCTCGTTTAGCCAAGAGAGTGCTCAAGCTAAATTCCCCCAACTTGTGTTTTTATTTGGTTATTTGGGCGCCCCTCCCGGGACCCCCAACATACAAGGTAACACTTAAAGTAATCTATAATTTTACTCTTTATCCCAAGTTCAAGGTGGTTTCCCAACAGAAAATATTATCCCATTTCCTGAGCAAGGGTTGAAGGGACATTGCTGATTCTCGTCCCTGGGGTTCTTTGAAACCATTCCAGTAACCTTGTGTAATGACAAAGTTGGGTGTGTAGGCAGGAACAGTTTCAACAAAGCAGAGAGGAATTGACTGAAATAGCTAGATAAAGTGAACAATGAAAATGTAAGCAAAGTATTGAAATTAAATCACAGGTGTTAAGAGTCAATAAAGGACAGAGGATGCTTATTACATGGAAAGTAGAAGAGGAAATGCAGTGAGTGAAGGGGAGACTCATTAAATTTCCCAGAAAAAAAAAAAAAGATGAATGAAGACAGTCCCAAGCACTAGAGAGATGCCATTTTGCAGTTGACAACAGAAAGGCATCAGAAACTAGGGTTACCAATCGATAATACCCAGCTGTTACCCTGACTTCTGGGGGCCCCATGGGGGACACCTTGATTTGCTCCAAAACTGAGGGAATAGCGAAGCCCTGGCTATGGCAGAACAAGGGGCAGGGCAACCCAGTGAGAACTTCAACCCAATTTTTACGGGATCAGACCAAGCAAAAGCCAGCCAATCGTGTCAATAATTAAATTTATTAGCAAATATGTTCCCATGCACAAACGCAGCCACTCACTCACGCACACAAGGACTGTCGAAAAGGAAAAGAGGTAAAAGCTTATAGGGATAAGGTGGAGAGGGTATGAGGGCGGTAATGCTGCATCTGTCCAGAAGTCTTCGGTCCGGGAAGTGGCAAAAGAGAAGGAGCTCAGCGGCTGAGGGGAGCACTCGGCTAACAGAGTGCCAGTCTGTTAGCGTAGTGGGGGAGTTCTCCGAAGAGGGTCTCGAAAGGGAGACTACTTATAGGGCAGAACGTACCTCGGAGGCAGACCCTTTCCCGGGAAGAACAATGGTTGAAACAGAAGGAGAATACCGCACAATAGCAACTTGATAGCTTGCATGATTATTTCACGTAAATGGACCTTGCTCCCATAGGATTTGCCGATGCAAGTGTTGCTCAACAGGGGAAAACCCGGTAATCCCCTCAAGTTGGCTTTGTGGCTGAGGACCCTTTGTTTCTGCAGACATGCCTTGCCTGAGTTCTCCTTGGGAAATGTGACTGGGGATTTTCCTGGTCCTGACCTATGTCTGGTTGCTTGACCTATTTGTCTATGCACCCACGTAGCCATCCTCTCTGGCATAGCTGATATATTTTTGATATTAATTTTATGTCCTCTCGGGATGGGACCTGCTAATGGGGGTAACACAGCAATTATGCATTAGGCCAGAGCTTTCCAAACTTTTCATGTTGCTGACATACTTTTAGACATTCATCATTTTGTAATACAGTAATTCAGTTTTACTAGCAAACCGGAGGTTAAACTAACCCCTTATAAGAGATACAGACATACATAAATTGTAGTAACAAAATGTATGGGGATACAACATATCTCATGAAAACCTTTCATATATTTTTAAAAATATATGTTTTATAAATAATAACATTTCCAAGATTGTAGACAACACACCTACACACTTCAGGTGACACACTAACGTGTCACAGCACACCATTTGGAAAACCCTGCACTAGGCTCCAGTAGTAACTTATTCAAGGTGATGTGTTTTACAGAATCCCCTACCATAACATGATTCTTACGAGTGCAGTATCATTTTTTTAAAGATGTAAGATGCATTCTTCAGGCAAATCAGCATCAAAAGGCTGTGACAACACAAAACACTTTCTGCCAGGACTCCCAGGGTGACATATATAAAACAAAAATTAACAATAAATCTATTGATAAAGAAATAAAGTGGTAGCTCTCAAATCATTAAACACCCACTTAAAACCTACACTTATAAATACTGTAATAGAGCTTGAAAACAGCAGCAATTAATTTTATTACAAGTTTTACTGAAAAGGAACCTTTTAATCTGCTGTCTCTTACTGTCCTAAGGCCAGGACGTGCAACATTGTTGTCAAAACCCCAGCTGCTAGCATGGGCATTGATTTTCCCAGCAATAATATGTTGTTCTGAACTATCTAAAGTATTGGGGAGGGAGAGGCTATATCCTTACTCATTAAGAAATCTTATTTATCAGGTGGCTAGATGTCATCAGAATACAGATGAATGTTCTTGGGCTGTCTGTCTAGAAGGGACTGTTACTGGCCCTACTGCCCAAGCTGGAGAAAAAACTTTTGAACCACAAGTATCTGTATCTGTATCTGTGAAGAGGGTTGTCTCGTATGCCACTTTATGTAGTATCTATAGAGGAGGTTTGTACTCTGGATGCACTATGTAGATCCCCTTTTAATATGAAGTCAAACCACCCTATAATTGTGAGTTACCAAACATAGCATAGGATGGAGATGTGAAATGGGGAATTTAATTTTTTTAGCTGCTGAAGAAGTGGCTCTGTTATTATAATTCTACCAAGATTAGTGTTTCTGGAGACCATGCCAGGTCACTTTTCTCTCCTTGCTTTCCTTAATCTGGACATGCACAAGAAGAATAAATCTGGTTTGATGTCATACTTCCCACACCATCCCTTCTACCAGTTCTTCCCCATTGAAAGAATAAGCAGAAGACTGCCAACTCAATAATCAGAGGGTAACAGGCCTTGTCAAAGAAATTAGCGATCAAGGTGGTCCTGCACCCTCAGGAAAGACAACAGTCTAATCTTCTTCTCAAGATGCAGATAGTAACCTCTCTAGCTTTAGAGAGAAGAGGCACCTAAAAATACAAGTTCTGTTGACCACAACCAGCCAGATAATGAGTAAAGGGATACTATAAATAGAGTACTTCCTGTAAATTCCTGATGTAGCTAATCTTGCTGGCCTACAGCAGTGTTCTCAGACTTTCTTTTTTTTTTTTAAATTTTTATTAATTATATAACTAAATGACAAATACAAAACAAGAAAAAAAAATTAAACACCATGTGATATTCTCATCATTTCTTATCACATTTGCTAACATTTCTATAACTATTGCAAATAAAACTGGAGATAATGGACATCCTTGTCTCGTTCCTCTTGTTATTTGAATCTGTTCTGTAAATCCATCATTTACCATCACTACAGATGTATTATGTGAATACAATTGATTTATTAACCCTTTAAATCTCTCTCCTAATCCTATTTTATTTAAAATTGTTTTTAATGCCGGCCATTCCACACAATCAAAGGCTTTAAATATATCTAGGGCTAAAATTCCAGCTTTTTGTTTATCTCTGTCCATTATATTTATTTTATTTATCGTTTTCCCTATTAAATTTGCCATCTGTCTTCCTTGAATAAAACCACATTGATCTTTATGTATATACTTATAAATAAATTTATTTAACCTCTTCGCCATTATTGCTGTCAAGATTTTTGCATCTTGATTTATTAAAGATATTGGTCTATAAGAACCTGGATCCATAGGATCCTTATTTGGTTTTAAAATTAATATTATTAGTGACTGCTTCCATGATAATGGAATTTTTTCACCCCTCAATATACTATTATATAACACTTTTAGTTTAGGAATTAAACCTTTTTTAAATGTTTTATAATATTCTGGACCTAGTCCATCCAATCCTGGTGATTTTCCTCCTTTTAAATTATTTATTACTTCTTCTATTTCCTCTTCTGATATCATTTCTTCCATCAATCCTTTATCTTGTTCTGTTAATCTTACTTTCCAATTTTCATTAATATACTCCTCTATGTTCTCTAAAGATTTATCTTCTGCTGAATACAATTCTCGAAAAAATTCCTCAAATATTTTTAATTTCTCTTTCATCAACCTTTTTTCTTTACCAAATTTATCTTTAACTACGCCAATCATATTTCTAGTTTTTTTTGATTGTACTGATTTAGCCAGCATTTTAGAATTTTTATTACTATATTCAAAGTATTCCCTTTCCAAGTATATTAGATTTTTCTGAACTTCGTCCATTTCTATCTTTTCTAATTCATCTCTTTTTGCTTGTAATATTATTAATTTCTGTTTAGTTCTATCTATTATATAATCATTCTCTAGTTCCTTTATTTCTTTTTCTAATTTTAATTTTTTTCTCCTAATTGTCTCTTTAATTTGCTTGATTCTTTAATGCATAATCCTCTTACCACTGCCTTCATTGTATCCCACAATACATCTTGTGTTACTTCCTTATTGTTTATATCCCAAATTTCTTGCCACTCCTTCTCTATTTTATTTACTATCTCCTTATAATTAAATAACTTAGTATCCAGTCTCCACCTTTTTGCTTCTCTATAATTCCTTTTCATAGTTATATCCAAGTTCATCAGAGCATGATCTGTCACTTTTATTGTTTCAATTTCTGTATTTATTAATCTAGGTATCATATTCTTTGAAAGAAAAATATAATCTATTCTTGAGTAATTTTTATGAACTGATGAATAATACGTATATTTCTTTTCTTCACCCTTTATTAGCCTCCAAACATCTATCAGTTCATTTCTACTCACTAATTTATTCAAAATTGTTATATTATTATATCTATCTCTAATTGATGGATCTGATTTATCTTTCCATCTATCCATCACCATATTAAAATCACCTGCGATTATTGTATAGTCTCCTTTCATTTTTTTGATCTTATTAAATATTTCTTCATAAAACTCTTTTTGCTTTTCATTAGGTGCGTAAATATTCATTATGCCATATGTTTCTCCATCTATTTCACCTTGTATAATTACATATCTACCTTTTTCATCTAACTCCACTCTTGTTACAATGAAATTGCATCTTTTGGAAATTATTATTGCAACTCCTCTTGATTTGGATGTACCAAATGCTTCCTCATAAATAGCTACCCAGTTCAATCTAAGCTCATTTTTTTTATCTCTTTTTCCATGTGTTTCTTGTAAAAAAATTATATCGGCCTTATCTTTTTTTAATATCGATTCTATCCTTTTTCTCTTTATTATTGACCCCAAACCTTTCACATTCAATGTTGATATTCTCAATCTATTCTCCATTTTTCATATTTTGAATTTTCTAATCCCACTCCCCATTGGCTCTTTAATGTGATGGTGCTCCCCTTCCCCTTCCCTTCCCCCCCCCCACTCCCCTCCCCCTTCCCGCCCTCCCCTCCCCTCCCTTTAGGGGGGTGTGTGATGACTTTCAAGGTCCTGGGTTCCTCCCCCCAGCTCTAGCAGAGAGTGTTGGATAAAGTATGTTTTTATGGCTTTGCATATGATAAACTTGCATATCCATTGGATACCCAGCTCATCAGTGGATTCCTTTCTGCTCCACCCTTGCACTTAAGCTATTTTCATACCTGCTTTTTCATACGTTGTTCCTGTGTCTGGACCTTTTAGCTGATTTTTGACAGTGAATTCATTAATGGGCCTTGCTGATCTGCTATAGATAGTCTGCTGGTCCATGGCCTGAAACAGGACACTTGGGTCTGGGCTCCTACAGATACTGTGGAAATCTCTGCTTGCAACAAGAAACCTCATTGTAGCATCACCTTAGGGTTGCTGTAAGTCAGAAATGATTTGAAGACACACAACAACAACAACAACAACAACAACAACATCGCCAGTTTTCTGTGACTCAGCTGGTACCTGCAGAAGCATCTCCTGAGCAGGTGCCTTGTCCTGTGCCTCTTTCTGCATTGAAGAAGGCAAAATAGAAGAGGACTGGAAAATGTCAGGGAGCTGGCCTTTAGAGGTAGAGCTTTGGTGGGTAGGAGACGTCCCTCTTACCATCTGGTTCTCTGGATTGGTCTCAGGAGACAATTTGGCCCTTGGAACTAATGCTGTTTCCCCACCCCTGCCTTAGTGGATTAAATTTCTCTGATTAAAACAATAATTTTAAGCGGTTTGTTGATTATGTCTTGACATTCTTGCAAACTTTACTTATTGTACTAATCATGAATTCAATTCTTAGCATAGATCTTTGGCCAAAAAACACAAGAGGGAGATACCAACAGGCTTGATACAAATATTTTGCAAAAGATCGAAGAAGTATTTAGGAGAGGAATGGCAGAGAGCAGCTCTAGGAAGACGCTGGCCATTTCCGCACTAGCCTATTATAGTGCGATGATTCCACTTTCAACATCCCCTGGAATCCTGGGGTTTGCAGTTTCTGGAGGGGCTGGCCGGCCCCTCCCGAAACTGCAAACCCCAGGATTCCAGGGATGTTGAAAGTGGAATCATCGCACTATAATAGGCTAGTGCGGAAATGGCCTAGGTATGGGTAGAAGGTACAGAACGGCGAGTGGCTATTGGCAAAAGGAGAAAGAACACGGGTGAGGGATCTGGAACAGACTAGCATAGAAAGAGCAATGGCTGGCTAGCATGATGAATGCCATACGACATGCGGTAAACTTTGTGTTGCCCGTCCTGTATGTTGATGATTAATTGGGTTCGATTTTTTTTTAATGAAACAGAGACAGTTTATAAGTTTTGTTTAATGTTTACATAAATCTACTGAAGTCTACCGACATTTTCACAAGGAAGAATAGCTTTTTAGTTTGTAGACTTCTCAGTTTTAAGCGTCAGAAAATGTAAATATCCCCAACGAGAGCAGAGCAGAAAGGCAATGCTTCTAAAATAAAATAATGCTAATGCTATTTCTACATTCAAGTTACAAATTCAAGTGGCCCCGCAATGTTTCTATAATAAAATAATGCTAATGCTATTTTTACATTCAAGTTACAAATTCAAGTGACCTGAAGACGGGGGTTCATGGGTCTCCCTCCCATCCTAGGCCATTTCAGTACTAGTCTGTTATAGTGCTATTATTCTACTTTCAACATCCGATGGAATCCTGGGGTTTCCACTTTAGGGATAAACTGCAAACCCCAGGATTCTTCGGATGTTGAAAGTGTTTTTTGTCCCATTGAAATTAATGGGTATTAATAATAACTTCAACTGGATTTATAGCCATTGCTTAACTTAATCAGGCTCCTTTAGTTTTGGAGGCAGAAACTGAATCACATTCTTAATTCTCATTGAAATCCAGTGGGCTCAGCTGTATTATCAGTACTCTGGCCATGACAAACTTCACTTTCTCTGTGGCCATTTCCGCACTACAGTGTTAAAGTGCTGCTATTCCACTATCAACCTCCTATAGAATTCTGGGGTTTGTAGTTTAGGGAGGGGCACTTTGAATTCTCAACCAAAGAGCTCTTTGGTCTCAGTCAACTACAAACCCCAGAATTCCACAGGGCATTGAAAGTGGAATAGCAGCAGTTTAACACTGTAGTGCGGAAATGGCCTGTGTCTTATTTGTTCTCAATCTCTCATTTCAGTAAAACCTACCCATAACTTATTTTGTGGCATGAGGTTTGCTTAGCAATATTCTATCCTTGGTGACAGAGTACCAAAAAGCCTGTCAAAAGTCAATGTTTTCTCCTTGTATTTTTTTAAATGTGAATGTTTATTATCATACTATAAAGAAAAAGTTTGTGTATTGTGATAGCTTTAAACTTTTTTATTGTGATGACTCTCACACTTTGTTTTATTTGTTTAGTTAGGTTTGTCTTGAGTGCTGTTTTTAGTGGAAATGTGAGATAAAAATGTAATAAATAAATTCATATT
The DNA here is from genome assembly GCA_948474755.1 of Ctenosaura bakeri. Taxonomy (NCBI): domain Eukaryota; kingdom Metazoa; phylum Chordata; class Lepidosauria; order Squamata; family Iguanidae; genus Ctenosaura; species Ctenosaura bakeri. The sequence continues at coordinate 223,766 of CAOLHI010002032.1, forward strand.
GGTAATTAAAAAAAAAAAAGTGGAATAATAGCACTATAGCAATTTAGTGCGCGAACGGCCTACGATGGGAGGGAGACTTCTGAACCCCCGTCTTCAGGTCCTCCTAAGTCGGGCCGCCTCAACCCCGACAGGACCCCGCCGGCTAAGGCTCTCCTCCGCGCGCGGCGTGACAGTTGGGCGCGTGGCGCTGCGCGCGCGAGCCCCAAACCCCTCCTCCCCTCGCGCGCGGGGAGCAGCGGCGGGCGGGAGAGGCGGAGCCGCGGCCCGGCGCTCCAAAGCTCCCCCGCCTGCGTCTCGGGGCGTGGCCGTCTCTTTCGCCCTTCGCCATGATGAACAAATGACCTCGCGGGGAATGAAATTTAAATTCCACAAAGGCGAGCGAGTTCTCTGCTTCGAGCCCGACCCGACCAAGGCGAAGGTGCTTTATGATGCCAAGGTGGGGGACCCCGCCGCCCAAGCGCGCGCCCCTGGGCTCGCGCCCTTCCTTCCTTCCTCCCCTCGCGCCCTCCCTCCCGCCGCCGCCGCCGCCGCCGCCTCCAACCGCCCTTAGAGCGGAAGCGGCCTCCTTTCTCGCGGCAACTTCCGGGAGTTGTTTCTCTCTCGCTTTGAGGTGGGAGGCGGGCGCTGGCGGGTTTGTGATCCTTCGGAAGCCTTGAGGGGAGGCGTACTTCGTTCCTTTCCCTCTCCTCCCTCGCCAGTAGCGGGGCTTGGGAGAATATAAAGTGTGTGGTTGTTGTTGTTATTGCTGCTTCTGCTGTTCTCACGGAGGCCGGGTAGGGTAGCGTAGTCACAGGTAGACGGCGAGCGCTGCTAGGAGGTGAGGAAAGAGGCGGTGTGGGAAGAATGGGAGCCAGAATAAGCACCCAGCTCCTCCTCCTCCTCGTGACCTCTTCTCCGCCTCCAGTACCCGTGCCTTTAAAGATGCTCTTACTGTATATGGTGATAAGGGGTACACATGGATAAGCATTTAGTACAAGGCTAGGCAACTACAGTGGGTCTGGGGTCAGGTTTTTCCCACATCGACTGCCACAAAATGGCCTGCAAATAATAATAAAAAAATGGTTGGACGTCTCTATTTGGTTTGAATGACCCCCTCCCCAAACCTATGCAAAGTGCCACCTAAGCTGTTTAAAATATTAATTGTCTGTTATGGAAATAAAGCACTTCGCTTTTTCTCCAGAGAAATGGTAGAAAAGGGTAGTGCTTCTAAAACTATATGATGTGGAGGACAGGCAGGTTGTTTTTCACAGTGTCCCAGGCAGCAGCACTGTATTTGCATCCTATTACTACAGCTGTTTTATTTCCTGGAAACTTGCTGAGTACCACTACTTTGAGTAGTACCAGTCTGGGCTTGGGGGGTCACGTGTGGTCCCAGCTCTGCATTTTGCCCACTCTTGGTTGGTAAATATGGGACATTCATGGGGTACATGTAAGCAGGTGGTCTGCATTTGTCTTTTTGAAGTGTTACGGGCAATCTTATCGATGTCTTTGGATTTCTTAATTAGGAGGGCAAGCATGGTACAAACTTCCCCTCCTTCATAAGATGATACAGATAATGTACCATGTAGTACATTGGTTATCAGTTGACATCTGTTCACACAGTAGGATCAACTTAACCTGCCTGTCAGACTGCTTTTAAAGGTACAAGAGCAGGCCAGGTGCTTCCTTTTTCTGGTTGATGACAACCCCGGTGTCCCTTGCTTTCTGGTTTAGCTATACAAAGAATTGCTGATGTGATCTATTCAAGGGAAGAAACTTTTCATCTTCTCATCCCTTTTAGTAAAACTAGCTTATCTTTACACCATAAATAATGCTTCACATTTGTATGCATACAGAGTGTATTCTGCATTAAGACAGAATATATTTATGATTTCAGTGTTACCATTTGCATATAACTTATGTTCAGACTATTGGTCTAACTGTGCTGGCATTGGCAGTGGTGGCAAGAAGGAGAAGACTATGGGTAGAGTGGCTGATAAGGAAGAAAGGGAGTGTGTAAATAGGCTGCATACAACTGGCAAATTTCCTATGGCTTTTTTTGCCACCATTGTGCCCACCTTGGAAAAGTGCAACCACTAGAGTATTGAACCAACAGGACTCTAACCAAAGTATACATGTTGTTCAACTGGGTGGAGAAACACTGTAAAGTATGAAGTACAGTTTTCTAGTGTGGGTTAGCTTGGATATAAATGCAGCAAAATCCAAGTTACAAGGATCACTGGAATGTTAAATATGCAGAGCGACCTGGGTTCTGTTAAAACATTGCTTATGTAATGCAAACCATCTACGTTTTAGTCTGAAAGGATATAAAATTTTATGCTCTTATGGTCTCGCTGAAAATAAATTAGCATAAAGATATGGTATTACTGATTTTGAGAAGTTACCGGTAATAGCTGCAGCGTATGAAGGCCTTTTTCAAATGATAGGTATATGCTTATTCATCTTTATAAATATATGTTTACCCTGTATGACAACATCAACTTGTAGATCCATTTTGAGAAGTTTTGCTTTCATACAAGCATCTTCCAAAACCTTTTCCAATTTTAGCTGATTTCTGAATGTAGGTGTAAGATTGTGAACAATATATTTGACTGCAATTTTAGGCATATTTGAAACTACATTTGGAAAATTTATTATCTAAGGACTCAAGATTGCAGCTTGATGTTGAATAGATTGATTACAGATCCCCAGATCTCACCACCATAACAGACTTCTGCAGCCAAATCCTATGTGTGCTGATTTTAAACCTGTGTGAAACTCATTTTAAAGTGTAATTAAAATAGCAGTCTTGTCTCTGAGCAAATAAGTGGGACAAATGAAAGGCATACTGAGATCTTTGAAATTCATACAGTTTGCACCCAACTCTGTAGGATTACCTTATTCATCTCCATCTGTTGTAGCCTACTGAGTGAAATTTTATCCAGTGGAGACATAATAGACAAAATTCTATTGTAGAAAAATTTGCTTCTGTGTAGAAAGTGGCCTTGGAAAAACTGAAGCACCTTGACATTAAAATTTGACTATGTAGTTGTACTGTCCTATGTTGATTTATATTCATTGCCATAAAATTTGTAAATAAGTTTCGTATTGGTTAATACAGGTATATGCTACGCTTTAAATCATTTGTAAACATCTAAAGAAGTTAGTAGGGTTTCTAATTCCAATTGTGGAATGTAAGACCAGTTTCCTAAGGTGGATTGTCTAGAAATACAGTTTCTAAAGGCTTGTGACAAGCCACAAGTAGAGAGCCATCCTCAAACCAAAGTGAACGTTAAAGACACTCACAGAACAACCTGATACACATTCTTATACATTTTCATCTCTTAAATGTTTCACCTCTAAAGAGGAAGTGAATGGACTTAAGTGATGGACTTTGGAGGAAGTGAATTCCAAGGCTCCACTTAGTGATATATCTTAGTGATGTGACAATTCTGTTGTTTTTAAGTGCTGTACCACTTGCATACTGTCCCATTTCTTTTCTGAAACTTGAATACCACTGTTTCCAAATATAGTAGAATCCAAATTAAACATGTTGATTATGAAACAAAATTATTTCTCTTGTTTGAAATTAGTATTTATGAAACTACTTCTGATTCACTGTTGTCACAATCTTGGACTACAAAACAAATGTGTAGTAAACAGTATATGGTAAAAATATAAATTGCTGATAAATTGAGTATGCACCTGCAGGAGGAAATGTTTGCAAAATCATGTATCAATGTCTCTGATTTCAGATTGTTGACATTGTTGTTAGAAAGGATGATAAAGGAAGAAAGATTCCAGAATATCTGATCCATTTTAACGGTTGGAACAGAAGGTGAGAACACATGTGCATGTTATATTATGCATGATAATCACTTTAATTCATGAAAATACTGTCAAAATAAAATGTGAAACACCCACATTCAGAACTTGGACTTTATGCACCTGCAATATCTCTTTCATGGCAGCAAGGCAGCATTTTTAAGCATACTCGCCTTGAACTATCTCTAGCAGTATCTTTACTATAGTAATAGACATATGAATCAACTTCTTCATGCAATAATTCTGTATCCTCACTAATCTGGTATTTGGAATTAATCTGAAAATGTCTCCATGGTCTCAATAGCTTTGATGGCTAGCTCAGACGAGGAAAATGTTAGGTAGCAAGATTGATCATACAGTAGCAGAAACCCTTATCTGTCTAACACGCACAGCACAATATTTGTGTCTATCTAACCTGCACAACCCAATACTAGAAGGCTAAAGATCACAGCAGCACCGATCCAGAGCTGTGTTGGTGTTGCATCAAAAACGTGGTAGACATAGCTGGGAGATATTAACTCCCACGACTCCAGACCAGAACCATCTTTCGCTGTGGGTGTTGTCTTATTATAGATTGTCATGGAAGTTTTAGATCTTTTTAGTTTTACCTATGACCTACAATAATTCTCTTTTAAGAGAAAAGAAGAGCCATGTGGGATCAGGCCAAGGACCCTCTGTTCCCATATTCTGTCTGCACAGTAGTTGATCAAATTCTTCTGTGAAGCTTCCTTTTTTTATTCCCCAACAGCTGATATACCATCAGTAGTTACCAATCCGGAAGTCTATGTATCACTCTGTATAGAGATAATATATACCCGTAAGGTCTGGTAATTCCTGATGGTGCTAACTCCTCCCCCTGTGAAGATATCTGACCCACCTTTAAAGCTTTCTCAAGTTGTCACCCACTGTGCTAATGAATTCCATAGTTTAATTACTGTGTTAAAGAAATAGCCCTGTGTTTTGATATTTTGAAACAAAGAGAGCCATTCCCTATAAACTTTCTGGACAGCACGTTATTTGTACCCCTTACCATGCCTGTCCTCACTTGCCTTTTTCTCTAAACTGAACAGTTTCAGATGATGTTTCAGAAAAAAGAAGTTGCTTCACACTTACCTTATCTTGCTTTATTTTTTACTCTGGGTAATTTTCTTTTTTTAAATACTCAGCTGGGACAGATGGGCAGCTGAAGATCATGTGCTTCGTGACACTGATGAGAACCGCAGATTACAGCGCAAACTGGCAAGGAAAGCTGTGGCTCGCATGTAAGGATCAAATAAATTTATCAGATTTTTAATAAATGAAATCATATTAAATACAAAGGTTATGACCCAGTTAATTACCAGCCCCCACTAAAGTAGACCCATTAAATAAATTGTTGAATAGGAGGTCAACATTCATCTGTAGTTGGGACTACTAACTGTATTCAGATTATTACTTTTATCTCCTCTGTTAAGGGAAATTTAACCTACATACTATGAAATTTTGCTTTTAGAAACTAATGCCCCTATCATCATAAAATAGCTCAGTCCATGTGTTGCCCTTCTAACGAAGAGGGAAATGAATGAGAGTCTATTTCGTGTTTGGAATTCTAGAAATAGGATAGGAGTATGCATTATACTAGCATTGGAATAATTGTGGTGAGTCAGATTTATTAATGCCTTCTCCTTGCTCTTGCAAAAAAAATCCACTGTCTTTTTTTAATTCTTTATTTCTTTAGCTACGTCTACTTTCAGAAAACAGACATCTTTGTATAATTAGATGAAATTTTATTTGGTATGGTGTGAATAACCTTTTTAAAAAGATAGCTGTTAAGTAGGATAGGTTGATTATAATTATAATGCAAGCCAGCAATAACCCAGTTTCTGAGACATATGGGAAGTTTTGATTTGCATGAACCATCCAAACCAGGATGAAGTCATGGTTTCCAAACTTGAAGTACAAAACTTACCACAAAGAGGAAGAGCAGGATCATCTCCAGTTTGCCATTATGCCCAGCAGCTGCAGGGTGCCCCTCCTTCAAGATTCCAGTTGCTATTGCTTTCACACGAGGGAGAAGAACAGCCAGACACATCTCCATAATGTTTGGGCTTCAGCAGCTGGGCAGAGCCCCTTTCTACAGATTCCAGCTTATTAATTTAATTCACCTCTATCTGTTAACCCTATCCCCTTGTGTGGCATTTCTTTTTTAGACTGTAAGCATGATGGAAGAGACTGCCAAGTTAACTATTTGCAAGCTGCTCTTGGAGACTTTTTAACTAATTTGGCTGATGCTGAAATACTTTAAATATAGAATAAAGAAAAGGGTTCATTTTTTGGCTTATTCATGTAGCCTCAGAATATACTCTCTATTTTGCATGCATCAGCTCTTAATATTCATGTTCAGAGAAGAGGACAAGTGCAAGCTGCAGTGGAGTCTTAGAATATTATTTCTCATACAGTATTTTAGCTGATTGAAGGAAATGTTAACAAATATTTAAAAAAAATATGATAGTAACTGTTGGGTTTTTAAACATTTCTTTTAGGAGAAGAAAGGGAAAGAAAGGGCGTCGCAGATTGCCTGGTGTTGATTCTGTATTGAAGATCCTTCCTGCTGAAGAGAATGAGAAGACTAGTGTAAAATGTAAGTTGACCCGTATTTTACCTGTGTATATGTTTTGGTGTCACTGTGAGACAGGATTCCACAGTGATTGTTTCTCCCCCAACAAACTTGGATTGTTTCTTCTCCAGCCTCTGCAAGTCACAGAAACAAACTTTAAACACTCAGTGGTTTCTTTGTTGGGATTATTGGAAAGAAAAAAAAAATAAGCCAGAGTTATAAATGTTATAAAGATTATAAATGTTTTTTGCTGTGCTAATGGAATGGTAAGTTTAAAACCACCTGTTTATCTCTCTCAACTTGTGTTTGTGCTAACTGGAAGGCTGTACTATAAGTTGCTCTACTTGTTCTAAAACTACTTGTTTTAGTAGTTAAAACTCCCCAGAATCTCGACCAGAAAATATCCAACATGGTATTACTGATGAAACCGATTTGCATTCTAGAAATCTAACTACTGCAGAGTCAGAACAAGCGGAGCATCACAATTTTCATTATTTATTATTGTTCTTAAGAAGTATTGTGTTGTGTGTTTGAGTGATACCAGTTTTAGCTTATTCTGTAGTATGTTTGCCTCATTCAGTTCAAAATGCAAATTGATATTTTAACATGCAAACAAATCCAGTTTTAACGGTTACATATCTTTGGTCAAATGAAATCAGTAGATATGTGTTAGCTGTCAAAGGTAACTCATTTTTTCTTATACAGCTATAAGTAGTTCTTCTTCTGATGACAGTGATGAAGGCACAGATGAAGAAATAAGGAGTGAAGAAAGTGATACTGATGCAAAGATAGAAATGGTAAGTTCATTCAAGCTAGCTTGGCCCTGTTTTAAAAAATCCAGAACTTTCTATAAACTGTTATCAGTAGTTTCTGATTACAAAGGGTAGAAATCTCCATAATAGATTTTAACTTTGATCCTTGGTGCATTTTGCTTAAAAATGCATTCTAACTGTAAGGAACTTGCAACCAAGTAAACATGTTATATTAATCTTATTGAAAATGTTATATTAGATACAGATGCAGTCATGCCTAAACGAGACTAAATTAAATCAGTGAGGCTTAATTTTGTCAGTTTAACTTTGAAGTCCCATCTATTTCAGTAGTCTAACATAAACACTACTAAGTCTGGATTCAATCCATTATAAAAGATACAGATACTTTGAGTAAAGAGGTATTGATATGCTCTTGTTATCAATGCCTATGTCCATTGATAAGTTACAGAATATTGTTTAATATTCTATTCTTAAAAGGTACATCCACTAAAACATATGGGAGGAATTTATTTTTTAACATATTTTTATAGAAAGACGAACAAGAGACTCATACCAAAAGGGACATGGAAGAAAGAGCAATAAACATTGACATTCCTGAAATTTTGAAAAAGAAGCTTGAAGAAGATTGTTATTATATTAACCGAAGAAAGCGGGTATGAGTGACTTACATGAATGAAAATAGTCAGAAGTATCTGTGCTAAATTTGTGTATGCAGAAGAGAACAGCATTTTATAGCCCTATCCTATGCATGTTAACTCAGAAGGAAGCACAGTTGAATTCATGCATCCTGCTCCTAAGTTAATTTCTTATAAGATTGCAGCCCTAGTCTTCATTATAAGCAGAATTGAAACTAGTGGAAGAGAGTGCTAGGTTCTAGACTGAAGATATATAGCTTGTTTCTTCTGTTTGTGTTCAGACACTTTAATAATGAAGACAATATATTTTTTAGTAATTCTTGCCCACTTTTGGACAGCATAGAAGAAGAAAATGGAATGTGAGGAAATAGACTACTACATGATGTTGTGTTCTTGCAAGGAGGTTTATTTTGCTAAGTTGCCTTGTTCTTGAAGTAGTAATTTCTGAGCCAGTAGTGGCCTAAATCAAAAATGATCCAACTGGTTCAATTTTCTAGTGTACAGTTGGAGTCCCTGTAAAGTGAACATTAAATAATGTAATATGCTAGCATGGTTTTGGTGTACACACTAGATATAGTGACAACACTTGAGGGTCATGTACTTGTCCAGCAAACTGAATGCAGTGAGCAATTGTAAATCAGTAAATGGGCCTTTTCATGTTTGCCATATTGTCTGTGTGGGCCTGCATCCTATGGTGCTTTGTACTTATTCTCAATAGTATGCGTTTTATACTCTGTCCCCCTGGGATATACATAATATCATGCATTTGATGGAAATATATGTGTCTTCCTATACCAGTCATAATATTCAATATGGCAAATACATTAATACAAGGGGGTAGGTAGGTAGATGAGACAAATGTTGTGACACTGCATGTTTGGCAGGCTGTGGTTGTGAAATACAACCTTTCAGTTTAAAGTAAAATGAGTTTCAGTTTAATAAAGTTTATTGGTATATAGTAAGTAGTTGCTGTCTACCTCCTGTGATTGTTTCCTTCCAAACAGTTGTGTCAGGATTTCTGACCTCCAACCTATTTTTATGTATGTGTTCTCGCATATAAGCTCAAAATGTGTGTGTGAAAATATTGGTATTAAAGACAGAGCATCGGTGATGTGAATTTGCATGGTGTTGCGTGAAACAACTGATTCAATTTGACACTTGATTGATTCTCTTATCCAGCTGGTGAAACTGCCATGTCAGACAAACATAATAACCATTTTGGAATCCTATGTGAAGCATTTTGCCATTAATGCAGCTTTTTCAGCCAATGAAAGATCACGGCACCACCAAATGACTTCACACACCAACCTGAATATGCACTATATCCCACCAGAAAAGAAGTAAGCAAGCACTATTTCAGTTGTGTGTGTCTACAGTTACTTTTTCAAATGAATGGCTCAATTTCCACAACAGCACATGTTCACTTACACTTAATGAGCTTATAATTAGCCATTTTGCCTGTGATGATAAATACAAAGGTTAACTAACGCACTGTAGCAATTTTGTCAAGAATAGAGATGATGGCTTTTTAGCTGTCAGAGGAGCTATTATAACTACCTTATGTAGTTTGTGAACAGGGAAAACTTGGCTATTAAAATTACATTCTTCATTTGGATTATGAACTTTCCTAGATCTTTTGAGTGCAAGGTAATGAGCTTGTTTATTGACAGAGTTTCTTTGGGGAGTAAAAGACATTTTTTGATGTATAGCTGCCTTTTGGTGGCTGTTTAACTCGTTTCTGATGTTATATACCTGAGCACAAGTTCTAAACGTTGTCTTCTCCACCTTGAGAAAATCTGTGTACAAGGAGAATGCTTTGTTCCCAGACTTTGGGAATTACAGAAGATTTGAAGCCTTATTGCATTCTTTGATTTGAAGGGATGGATTCTTATGAACGATGGGGATGTTCTGGATTTTGTATCAAGCTATATTTTTTAAGTAAGGCAGTAGTTTCAGATTGCATGAACTTTTGTAAGCTGCTTTCTTTCATCTGTTACACCTCTGTGGATAACATGGACGAAACAGATACTTCATATTCTGACATATTGCATATATAATATAATGTGCAGTCATAGTTCTTAGTGCAGGTGACTTATGTTTATGTGCATGTTTCTGTAAAGATAGATTGTTTGAAATGTGGTTACCCAAAATTCTGAGTACTTTTTATTTTGCTTTTTCCAGCATCTTCTAACTAGGCCTTCCTACAACTCTACTTACTTGCCTGGCTGTTAACTCATCATCTTGCCCCTAAGTGAATTTCTTCCTGTAACCCTACCTTGATCTTTTTCCACTTTGTTCCTCCTCATCAAATCTACTTATTTTTAGTACATGATCTATTCTACCTGTTCCTTCAGCAGCTGTTATAAAAGTTGTTTTTAACAGTTCTCAGATCTTTGTTTTTCATGATTTCTGGTCTTCCACCATCCTGAGGTACCTTGTTCCATGAAGAATCTTTTTTTTCCAGAGTGTTTTGTTCAGTTACAGTATGCTTTGTCCTACATTTTGCATTCATCTGTATCGCTTCAGTATACTTCCACCTATGCCCAATCATATCGGTGATCGTATATTACTGGGTTCTGTCTATTACCCTTGTTAGCTCCCTCTGCGTGGAGGTTGCCTTCCAAAGCTCAAACAGGCATGGTACAAGCCCTCCCATGATCAAATGTCTTAATGATTAAAACTTTTTGCACACTGTCAAGGTTTGGCAAAATTTCTGGATGCTTACACATTTGAACAGACAACTTACATTAAATTTTACACTGTTGTGTTGAAAATGTACATTGACTGTGTAGCACTACTAAAATAGCATGATCTGTTTAGTTCTCTAAAAACAAAATCTTTATCTGCTTTAGAGAATAATGACATAAACCTAATGTTAATTGTAGAAAATATTTAATGATTTATTTCACATCTCTGTTTTTTTAGTGTTGAATTATGTAAAGAAATGGTGGATGGACTAAGAATAACTTTTGACTTTACACTTCCATTAATTCTGTTGTACCCCTATGAGCAAGCACAGTTTAAGAAGGTGACTTCTTCGAAATTTTTTCTTCCCATCAAAGAGAATGTAGCAAACTCAAACAGGTGAGTTTTGTGTTTTCACTTTTTAAAATAACCTTCTCTTGAGCATGCTTTCAAATTGGTATAATGTGCAAAGTTTTTAATTCTTGGGCTTAAATTTTGGTGCGTGATTATTTATTTAGGGTCAAGTATTCAGGCTAAGAAAAACTGGAAGGTAAAAGGTTTTGAGTAAAAATGTTGCATAGTTAAGATTTTTCTTTTTTGCATAATACATTATTGCCCAAATAATGCAGCCATACCTCAGTTAACAAAGCCTCTGATATAAAGTCTATTTGTGTCCATCAAGCCCCACTTTTAATCCACTTCCTCAGTCTAGGTAGAGATTTTTTTTAGCGTAAGCGTGGGGAGGAGGATGGAGAAGTGTTGGAGAAACATAGACTTTTGGTGTTGCATTGCAGCAGCAAGTCTGCAGAAAACAGTGCAATTAAGCATGAACTGGGAAAGAATAGGATTCTACACTGTCCAGTCTTATTGTAGCTGTACTGTATTTGCTTGCCTACAACTGGCAAAATAAGTAGCAGTTGCTTCCAGAATCCCTTACTGAGCATTCATGAACAGCAGAACAGAAGGAAAAATGGAAAGGAGATAAGTCTGCGTCACCAGCTACCCCAACCCTTTTTTTAAAAAAAAATCATAGCTCTGTAAGTTTGGACACCAAAATAGAAATCCTAAGAAAAATGGAGAGTGGGAAAAGGAAAAAAAATAATCTCTGGATGTATTTTGGAAGAAATTTTGAAGTGGTTTGTAAAGGGTTCAAAATGTTTTAGTTTGCTTATGCAAAGCTTACCTGATTGTGTTGTTTGACTTCGTAGAATCATACATCTGGAAGAAACCACTATGGCCATTGAGTCCAACCCCCTGCCGTGCAGGAATACACCATCAAAACATTCCTGACAAATGGCCATCCAGCCTCTGTTTAAAACATCCAAAGAAGGAGACTCTACCACATTCTGAGGCAGTGTATTCCACTGTTGAACTGCTCTTACCATCAGGAAGTTCTTCCTAATAATTTGACAGAATCTCTTTTCCTGTTGCTCCATATCCTGCTCTCTGGAGCAGCAGAAAATAGACTTGCTCCATCCTTTATATGACATCCCTTCAAATATTTAAACCTAGCTATCATGTCACCTCTTAGCCTTCTCTCCTCCGGACTAAGCATACCCAGCTCTCTAAGCTGGTCCTCATAGGGCATGATTTTCAGGCCTTCTACTATTTTGGTTTCCCTCCTCTGGACACATTCCAGGTTGTCAATAGCCTTCTTGAACAGTGATGTCCAGAACTGGACATAATATTCCAGGTGGTGTCTGACTAAAGCATAATAGTATTATCACTTCCTTTGACCTAGATATTATTCTCCTGTTGATGCAGCCCAGAATTGCATTGGCTTTGTAGCTGCGGCATCACACAGCTAACTCATGTTCAGCTTGTGGTCTACTAACACTCCTAGATCCTTTCCACATGTACAGTGGTCAAGCCAGGTGTTACCCATCTTATATCTGCGCATTTCATTTTTTCTGCCCAATTGTAGTACCTTACACTTCTCCATATTGCAATTCATTTTGTTAGTTTTGGCTCAGCAATCTAATCTGTTACAATTATTTAGAGTTCTGATCCAGTCCTCTGGACTGTTAGCTACTCTTCCTAATTCGGTGTCATCTGCAAATTTGATAAGAATGCCCTCTATTCCCTCCTCCAGATCCCTGATAAAAATGTTGAATAGCACTGGGCCCAGGACAGAATCCTGTGGCACCTCACTTTTCTCCAGAATGAAGAGGAGTCATTGATGGACTGTCTTTGGGTTTGGTCAGTCAACTACTTAAAAATCTACCTAACAGTAGCATTGTCTAGCTCATAATTTACTAGCTTCTTTGCAAGAATATCATAGGGAAACCTTTTCATAGTCCTTAATCAAGTCAAGATACAGTGTGTCCACAGCGTTCCCTTCATCTACCAAGCTTGTAACTCTGTCAAAAAAAGAGATAAGATTAGTCTGGCGTGACTTGTTTTTGAGAAATCCATGTTGACTTTTAGTGATCACAGCATTACTTTCTAAGTCTGTCTATTTAATGGTTTGCTCTAGAATCTTTCCCGATACTGATGTCAGCCTGAATGGGTAGTAATTATTTGAGTCCTCTTCCTCCCCTCTCCTTTTTTTCCACATGTGCGTATTGTTGGTTTTGTATGTAAACTGTGCTGAAACATGTTCGACTGCAAATCTTTTTTGTAATGTAGGGCCTATCTTTATTCTTGCTGTGTTATTTCTTCCTTTGGTACCAGATTTTCTGTTGAAGAAATAATCTGCTGCATTAACTGAGATACACCTGTATTGCTGTTAGGTACTTCTGTTTCCTCTTGTTTTAGAAATCAGGAAGAGCTTTCCCCAAGTCCCCCTCTTCTGAATCCATCAACTCCACAGTCCACAGATAGTCAACCTATGACAGTAGAACCTGTAACACCTAAACGCCGAAAAACTGAACCTGAAATACTTCATTCTCTAAGGCGCTCTACCCGTCACACATCCAACTGTGACAGATTATCAGAAAGTAGTGCTTCTCCACAACCAAAACGACGGAATATTGAGGCCCCTGCTTCAATGCCAAAATTGTTTTTGCATCTTGAAAAGAGTAAGTGGTGGAGGGGGAGAGTTTTTTTCTGAGCATTTCCCTGTTTGTCACTGGTTGCTTTTTAAAAATTTATGCAAGGACATTTGACTGTCGAAGTTGAATTTATATTCTACCAGTGAAACAAGGGTAGGTTCTAGTTGTGCTTCATGCATACAGTTTAATCTGCCCTCATCAGTACTCCTTTCCTTAACAGATTTGTTTTAATCAAGACCTGGAACAAAAATTGGGTTGGATATGAACTTGAATCTTATGTGTAGCATACCAGCTGAAATTCATGAGTTATCCTGTAAATTTAATTATGCTGTTACATATAACTAGGTCTGGATCTATCCTAGTGTGGATTGTTTCTCATATGTTGTGTGGTGACATGCCCTGCTTACACATGTCAGAAATAGGAAATGAAGACATTGTGAATTATGGCAAAATAGTGATGTTATAGCATGCATTTTATTTTATTAGGTTATTAGTTATTAGTTTTATTAGATATCAAGAAACATAGGGCTGCCTTTTTGGCATCAGCTGCACATCCTCAGATATAGCTAGTTCCAGCTTGATTGCTTTGTAGAAGTACTTGGGAGGGTGTAGCCTCCTAATAACAACTTGAGGGAGTCTTTAGAATGTATGCTCTGCAGCAAAACTGCTAGCAGTCAGCAGTAAGTTGAACAGGCTGTATTGTACTGTATTGTATATTATATAGAGTTTTTCAGTCCATGGACATTGATACTCTGGGTAGTCAATGGTGAGGAAAGTGACCATGCTAGTCACTTTACATATTGGTTAAAGAAACCAAAAGCCATGGTTTGCCTACTCTTCTGCTCTAATTTTATTAAATGACACTATGACATTGTTGGAGCAACAGTAGTGTGAAGCTACACTATATTGTCCTGCCATCTACTATCCTAAATTAGGTTTCTTGATTACTTTTCTTATAAACTTATTTCCTATTTTAAATGTGAAAGTCTTTTCTGTGGTTGACTATTTCAGCAGTAGACTTTTTTGTTTGCTAGTTGTATCCTATTATGTCTCTCAAATGTATACACCACAGCCAAATTCAGTTTCTCACCAGGAAGGGAGCTCTCCTTGGAGAGTAACTGCAATTGTCCTGATGAACTTCCTGGTTACAGCTAGAAGAAACTTCACGTAGCTGAATAATAGAGTCCCAGACACAGTATATTGGTTAACAAAAAATTATTACATTTTCTTTTGTAGAAACTCCTGTTCACAGTGGATCATCATCACCTATTACATTGACTCCTAGCAGGGAGGGCAGTGCAGTGTTCGCTGGTTTTGAAGGAAGACGAAACAATGAATTAAATGAGGTAAACTTGTGAAGTCCAAGAAGTTTGATCCAAAGAGCTGTGAAGTTTAGTTTTGGAAACAAAATATGTCCTTAAATTCTGCAAAAATAATAGCAAACCTTGCCCTTCTCCCATGTTGCATGACACTCTGCTGTTGTGTGTTGTGCAGAGAATATTAAGCCTTTTGAAATGGGATGTGGGGGCTAGGATTTTGAAAAAAATAAATAAATACTAGACTTACCTATGTTCCCAAAGCGAGGTTCAAAAACTGTTTAGAATTATTGAGGAGATAGCTGGAAGATAGCTAGAAATATACAGTCTGGGTCTGCGTTTATTATGCCATAAGACTTTACCTCGCTAACAACAATTACAATATAATTTTAATGAGATTATTGTAACAGGGCTAGGTTTCAGGTGAATAATCAACAGCCACAGTTTTGAAGAATTCTGTTTCATGTTCAAAGCTGTTTTAAATTTTAAATGCATGTAGGTCATGTAGCCACTTCATAGTCTTTAAATATCAGTTCAGGAAATGGCTTTGGTTGAAAGATGAAAAAAATAAATTTGTGCAAAACTAACCAGCTTTGTTGTTGTGTGCCTTCAAGTTGTTTCCAACTTATGGTGACCTAAGGTGAACCTATCATGGGGTTTTCTGGTGCTGAGAGTGTGTGGTGTATCCAAGATCACCAAGTAGGTTTTCATGACTGAGTGGAGAATTGAACCCTAGTCTCCAGGATTGTAGTCTAACACTCAAATCAGTACTCTATGCTGGCTCTCCTAATCAGGTTACCTAGACAGTTTCCAACAAAATACTTGCTAATTTATAAAATGCTTTTAAACTATTTAGGAAAAGATTGTTGATGTGATCTTTTGTTTTATAGGTATTGTCATGGAAACTCATGCCAGAGAACTATCCCCCAGGGGATCAGCCACCACCACCTTCTTATATTTATGGATCTCAGCATTTACTACGGATGTTCGGTAAATTACAGTTTTGTTTTTGAACCCTTAAAATAGCTTGTCTTAATTCATGTGGAAGATAATTGTTCACCCTCAACTCCTGAAGTACATATAGGCGTACCTCAGTTACGGCGTACCTCTAACAGTAGAGGCGTACCTCTTACAGTAAAGCTCCTTTTTACAAACTCATTTTATGCCTGACTAAAGCCCCTTCCTCCTTGTCTTCTGTATATCTGGAAGTTTTTTAGCAGCATCAGCGATGGAGAATGGTGAGGGAGGGCTGGGGGAACACAGACTTTGGTGTCAAGTTGCTGCAGTATGTCTGCAGTAAGTATTACAGTAAAGATTCAGCTGAAAAAGATTCCTGCTGTAGTTGTGTGTGCCTGCTTAGAACAGACAACATGAGCTGCCTCTGGAGTCCCATACTGAGCATGCAAAAACAAAAAAAAAGTAAGGAAGTCTACCTCCCCAACTACTTCCCAGCATGACAAACAAAGGAAAGGAAAGGAAGAAAGAAGAAAATCCAGGGTGCATTTGGAAGAAGCTTTTAAGTGGTCTCTAGAAGCTTCAAAATGTTTTTGTTTACTCATACAAAACTTAGCTGTCCTAATTGTTTCATTTCACATATATGCATTGTTAGTCTTTTAAAAAAAAGCTTGGTGAAACATGTTGGAATTGCTTTACTTTTTTGTGGTGTAGAAACCTATCCCTGTTATTTCCATCTTATTTCTGCCCCTGGTACCAAATTTTCTGTTAAAGAAGTAATTCCTAGGAAAAACAATTATTTTGTTAATGGAGGGATACCTCTAGTACATTCTTCTAGAAATACAAACTGATATTCTCTAGTCATTACACTAGCACAAATGAAGTTGCGTTCATGGACACCTGGTTTTGGATTATGAACTTGCTTTGGGGCAAAATCTGTGACATGTTTATCCATAAGTTGTAGACCTTGAGAGTTAAGCTGTAACCATGTTTCTTCTTTGTGGTATCTGTGCCTCATACAATGGGTTTTTCTGCCTGTTCAGAGACTCTGTCAGAAGGTTCCAGAACTGAGTAGCTTGGCAGGAACCTGCCCCTCCCGAGTACCCTGCATGATCAGGAAATCTTCCAGACTTTGTCTGCTACACAGGACTCATAAGCAAGATTGTCAGTCTTCCTCACAGCACATTTCCAAAAGTGTGGCTTCTACCATCTTTTTTAACCTACCGGAGTGCCAGGAAATTGGAACCTTTCCTCTTTCTGTTCTTATTCTACAAGACCTGTATCCATTTTGTCTGCATTCTTGGCTGGTGTGTCCATTGAGGCTGTCTGTCAAGCACCTACTTGGGTTCAGCTGCTCACCTTAGTTAAGCACAACAGACTTGATGTTTGCGTCAGAGATTCTGCTTCTTTTGGCTTGTCTGTGCTTCTGTCATCATAACTATAGTCACCCTCCATCCAGATGTGTTTAGCTTACCAGTTATCCATGTGTATGAGTCACAGAGACCATGAAGGATAAAAGCAGGTTGCTTACCTGTAACTGTGGTACTTTGAGTGGTCATCTATGAACTCTCACAACCCACCTTCCTCCCCTCTCTGAGTGGATTTGAGTGGGAACCATGCTGAGCATGTGCAGCATGAAGGGGAAATGGGCCTTCAGCTGAAGAGCTCTAACCCTAGAAGATTCTGGTCTGTGCAGGCACAGAAAATGTCATATGTGTGAATTTACTGATGAACACTTGAAGAACCACAGTTAACAATAAGCAACCTGCTTTTCTGATACTTTTTTTTACAAAATTGGAAGAAGTTTTGGGTATTCTGTGTTTTTATGGACTATTGCATTTAATAATAGATAGAAAGAATAAAAATACATTTTTTTTTCTTTTACAGTAAAGCTCCCAGAAATACTTGGGAAGATGAGCTTTTCCGACAAAAACCTAAAAGCATTAGTAAAACACTTTGAATTGTTCCTAAGGTAAGAGTAATTGAAAACTGTCAAGCTTATATACTCCAAGGCACCTGATAAGTTCTACAAGTGTCATTTTATTAGTAGGAGAGTCTTTTGCTATGTATGTAATTAATACTCTGCAGGAGAAAAGCATACAATTGCACTAAAGTAGTTCTAGTTTTAGTAAATGTTTGCCTTTAACATTATACAGATCTTTAAAATAGTTGGCATAAATTGCAATATGGAGCAGGAGCTTGCCCCTTTCTTCCATGGACAGATGCTTGTGTGGGTCATTCAACAAACAGTAGAGATGCCCTCCATTTGCACATGACATAGAACTGATGAGGTATATAAACTTGATGTGAGCTTTTATCTTCTGTCAGTACTGTTGTGTGCCTTCAAGCCTAAGGTAACCCTGTCACAAGGTTTTCTTGGCAAGGTTTGTTCAAAGGAAATTTGTCTTTGCTTTCCTCTGAGGCTGAGAGAGTGTGACTTGCCCAAAATCATCTAGTGTGTTTCCATGGCTGGGCTGGAATTTGAACCCTGATCCCCAGAATCATAAGCCAGTCCCCAAACCACACTGGCTCTTTAGTACTGTACAATGGCTGAAACTATCCTTAGAGCCCAAATCTGAAGTATCATGACTTAGCATTCAGTAAACCATTTCCTATTCATTTCAGCATTCTCATAGTTGGCATGTAAGATTAATATTGTGCTCTTTTCATTAGTCCTATGGAATGCCATATAATCCTAAGGACTGATTTTTATTGGTCTTCTGATTGGAGTTTACAAACCTATGAGCAGGAAGGGTCGGTGTTGTATAATTTAACATGCAATAGTGATCTGTGACCACTAGTCTGTTCTAGTGAGCAGATAATGGCATATCAGTAAATGAAGGAGAGGCTACTACATACACTTGCTCTTGAGGATTTTTGAAGAATGTTTAATGGATTTATTTAAGGAAAAACATACTTCATTATGAATTTGAAAATTAAAGTAGTTTCAACATAATTCAGATGAGAGCTTTAAAGACAGAAATACAAATAGGTATTGTATTCCTCTCTTTAAAGAGTGTTCTTTTAAAGATACTTCAGTAGACAGTTTCTGACAGCAGCAGAGCTCTAGTAACATAACCCTCTGTTCAGAAATTAGCCCTGTTAAATTAAGTGTGAACTAGTTCTGTGGATGTGTAAGACTATAGCCGAAATTAAATTTGAACATTAGCAAGCTTTTGGCTTTTTCTTTCAGCTTTGGTCTCCAGTGAGCCACTAATATATCACCCCATTTAATAAGCCCTGATAGATCTTGACTGTTTGAACAAGTGATACAAATTATTTAATACAGTTAAATACATTCTGCTAATTAAATACAATATTATATTTTCCTGCTTTATACTTTTAAATATATTTATTTTAATGACTTGTTGAAATATGGCAGTTAGACTCTAAAATCTTGAAAATCTTAAAATACATATCCTGTACATTTGTATCTTACATAAGGGCTAGAGAATCTTAGCAATTATAGAGAGATAACCATATATATTCTTCTTTTCCAGGTTCTTAGCAGAATACCATGATGACTTCTTCCCAGAGTCAGCTTATGTTGCTGCCTGTGAGGCCTACTACAGCACAAAGAATCCACATGCCATCTATTGAAGCTGTTAATGAGGATATGATCTGTTGTACATATTCTGTGATTACTGCTCTGCTGCTCTACTTCAAGATCAGGAGGCAAGCTGAAATGTATCGTGTTAATATCAGAAAGGGAATCTCACCAGCATTGTCATTCTTTTGACAAAAGAGAATCATATTTCATTTCAGAGTATGCTGACATTGCATTCTAGTGCTAGATATCCTTCACTGTTAAACAAATGAAGCTCTGCACTGACTTCTGATGCATAGAACTGCATACAAATAAAGTAAAATGAATTGGGTGCATTAGAAACAGACTTCATGAAAACTAACCATCCAGTTTTCCAGTTTAACATAAACTTGCTTCAACTTGGACTCTCAAAACATCACCTGCATCTAATGTAGGAGTGGCATGGTACAAGTTATCAGTTGGAATTCATACTTCATAAAGCTATTGTGACAAATTGATTTTCACAGAAGAATAAGCTACTGGTGTTTTAGTATGATTTCTGCTTCAGGATTTCTTGTCCGTAGGGTAACCCAGGGTTTGTTTGCCTTTTCCCACGGTAGGTGTGTTTGGCAGTGCCTGAAAAAGTGTTTGATCCTATTAATTCTTCTCTTGCATTACTTGAATTGCTTTTGAGGTTTTTTAAAGCAGTTATTTAGAACAGGATGTACTTGCTGGCTTGGAGAATGAAGAATGCCAAAATGACATTCTTTGCCAAACTTTAGCAAGTGTTCTCAACACAAACAATGACTGCTAACTAAACTGGTGGGAAACAGATCATCTTTTGTTTGGACTAGTTTAGAAATGTATAGGCTACTGTGTGTGTAGAAATCGAGACATGCTTGTGCCTGCTGGTTTGGTCTTACCATGGTAACTGATCTATAAATTACCAAGTAGATCATTCCACGGACTAGATTTAAATAACTTTCAGTCACAAACCTATGTCTGTGCCAATAAAATAACTTGGTCAATTACAAGATTTCTTTAAAAATCTTTGGAAAGCAAGTAAATGAGCATGAATAACAATACTGTTACTTGCACAACTTGATTCCGTAGTAGTGCTTATGAAGAAGACATTCCCCCCTGCATGCGTTTTAGTAGGACCTGTACTGGTCCTCTCAGCCTATAAATTAAACAGTTAATTTATACTTGCCATGAGGCAGAAAAAAACAATACTTAATTGTCCAGAAATTTATTTCTACAGTAGTTCTGACTGGATTGCAAATATATTGAAGTAAAACTTGTGCCATCGAACACAGCCCCTGGGGTACTTAAACCATCCTCTACATCAGGGGTGTGCAACTGTAATCCCCCGGATGTGTTTAGACTTGTATAATCTCTCACCATTGGCTGTCCTAGTTGGGTTAATGAGAGAGAGGGGTCCAAAACCACTGGAAGATTATGATTTATCCACCCTCACCTTAGTGAACCTACCCTAGTAATCAGAGAGAAATGTGAGGGGATCCATTATCATGTATGACACAGCCCTTGCATTAGTAGACTTTATGTTCTGTGTGCCAGCTCTGGGAATTAATTTATTGGTTCCCCAGATGATTTTTTTTTATGACCACAGTTTCAAAAATGGTTTAGACGTTTAGTCTTGGATTTGAAGCTTTAAAATGAGGTAGGCTTCTGTTAGCTTTGGTATAAAATATTGTTTGTGCAAAATGGTTAAATATTGAGTCATTTAATATAGTACAATGATGGTTAATCCTAATCCTTAAATTCTTCTGTCATAATTCAAAACGTTTTATGCCATGTACTGTTTTGTTCCATCTAAACAATGCATATAAATAAAAAGGGCTGGCAGTTGAACTGAAGCATTTTTGTGTGAATGAATTGTAAATAAAGCTGGTATGTTTGGAACACAAAGTATTTTTTTGTGTGGGTTTGTGTTTTGCCACTCCAACATGATATTTACCAAGACTGTAGGCCCAACAAGACTGGGTACGTTCCTAAAAGACTAATCCACACAGTATTAAAATTAGCCATGCACTCTCGCTCAGACATTCAAACTTGCAATGTACTTGGTCATGACCGCAATGGAAACTAAAATCTGTGTTGAGGGAAATTTCACGTTTACTGAAATAACATTAAAGTTGCATAGATTTCTACTTATTGAATTCCAGGGAAATAGTCTTGTCCGTTGCAGCAAAAGATTATAGTCTTGTGAAACACTAAGTGTTTAACAAATTATATGGCTTTTCTGAACTATAAGCCATGAAAACTTTTATATAGCAACAGTCTGTTTTTATAGATTTAAATGTTTCAGAAAAATGAAATGTGTTTAGTATATGCAGATGTGAAAAATAAGCACTGCTTATTGTACCTTCCTTTTTCACATTCATGCATGTTATATCATAGAATCTTAGAAACATAGAGTTGGAAGAGACCACAGGAGCCATTGAATCCAACCCCCTGCAATGCAAGAACACCCATCTAATCATTCCCAACAGATGGCCATCCAGCCTCTTCTTAAAAACCTCCAAAGAAGGAGACTCTACCACATTCTGAGGCAGCATATTCCACTGAAGGACAGCTATGACCATCAGGAAGTTCTTCCTGAGGTTCAAGTGGAATCTCCTTTCCTGCAGCTTGAACCCATCGCTCCTTGTCCTAGTCTCGAGCAGCAGAAAACAAGTCTGCTCTCTTCTCAACATGACATCCCTTCAAATATTTAAATGTCGTCCCCTCTTAACCTCTTCTGCAAACTAAACATACCCAGCTCCCTAAGCTGTTCCTCATAGGGCATTATATTTTAGAATTTACATTCAAATATGTTAAAATGGAAGAATTATCCTAGTATAAAAGCCATTATTTTCATAAACATTTGTGTCGTAAGTGTTACTAAGTCATGTGTTTAAAGTACTTAATGCCACTTCTAGATTGAGAGCAACTTTCTGGAAGGTAGGTTTCGAGCAAACCCAGTAGCATTTTGAATTAAAATTTTATTGATGGGGGGTGGGGGTCTCTCGTGTGAGATACATAGATTGTTAATATTTCTGTCCTTATTTATTTCTCCTATTTAGAAATAAATCCTTCCTTCCAACATATATTGTTAGCATGATGTTTCTGGAGTGCAGAAAAGCTTCCACAGGTGCTTAGGAAAATGTGAGTAGACAGCAGGGCACCAATTATTATTAATTATGTACTGCTAGAAGTCAGCAAGCTTTTCTGTTAAAAGAAAATGTTTCTTGACACCAATTCCTGAAATTCATAGTGGTGAAACAGATGCCTATCACAAAACTTTTTGTTTAATTGATTCCAGGTATTCACTTGGCTTGTATTTCTCTTTCATTGTGCTCATGCAGCACCCAGTAAATATTTCAGTATTTCATCTACAAAGGGATAAAATCTGTTCAGAATGTTTGTAGATAACAACCTTCAGTTTGATAAGGGGCATTCTGTTACTTGAGAGATTAATACCCTGTTTGAATCAGTGTACTAACTGAGTAGATGATGAAGAAAAGTAAAAGGGAGTTGCCATGTTAAAAAATTTAGGATGGGCCAACCGAATCCTTGAATCCTGGGTAAGGATTTGAGATTCCCAAATCCGAATCCCTGTGCCAAAATAGGAAAACTGAATCTTTCGAATCTGCCAACCAAATAGATTGTTGGAGACCGGGACGCCTGAAAACCTGGTGAATTTTTCCCTTGGAATAATAATGGCCTTTGCTAACAATTTCAGAAATTACATCTGGGGTTGTATTCTAAGATATTTAAATTGACCATTTAATATTTAAGTTCAGTGCTTGATTAGAAGCTACAGGCTTGAGATTTCAAGGACAGCTGAAACATTCCTTTGCATAGCTCCCTTGCAAATCTCTATTAGACATAATTCTGGGGTTTGGAGTTTTACAAGGTGTCACAGCCTTCTCTGTCAAAGTGTGCTGGTGCATCATCAAACTACAAACCCCATGATGCCAGGAGGAGCTATACAAAGAAAAGCCAGTCTTGACCTGGATTATCTCTGTACTCTAGTATGTGGCCCTGTTTACACAGACAGGAAAATGGGGGATTAATCCACATTTTCCTGCCTATCTGCAAAGGGCCTTCATGTCATTTTCAATCTGGGGAGATCCTGAGGCAAAACTATGACAATTGTCTTAGCCAGATTTCTTCAGAAGGAGGTTTGCCTTTGCCTAGGCTTTTGCTAAGACTCATAGAGTGTGTCTTGCCCAAGATTATCCTTCTTTCCCTTGCTTTTTAAACTCTTTTTTAAAAAAGAATTCGGAAGATTCGAGATTCATGAGATTCATGGATTCCCAGAATCTTCCAGGGATTCGGATCTAGAAAATTCTGGATTCGTCCCATCCCTAAAAAAAGTGGCTTAACTTGTGTAGTTGATAGAAACATTGGGAAAACATAAAACAATTCCAATACATTAAATCACATAATTATACAACCATGGTGAAATTAATTATTGCCCCCATCCCCACTAACAGGGCTTATGTAATTTGGTGGAAATTCTATGATTAAAAAGCCTTCAGTTCATGAGACATGTTGACTTAAAGCACCGAAACACACTAAAGTTTCAGAATTTTAGCTCCTGTCATGACCACACCACAGTCTTGTATGTTATCTGCCAACAAATTTGCCTCCATGAGTTCACCATTCTCCCTGTTATCACTGTTCACCATTCTCGCTGTGATCTTCTCCTGCAAGATACTAAAACATATGACATGATGAACCAATGACATGCTGATCTTTCTTTGACCTAAATCCAGTTTTTAATTGCAACTAGTGTTGATATACTGAGCTAATGGGAACTTGCTCAGTTAACATTTACACGTTATTGGTTTTACTTTGCTTTACGGCTAACAACTAGATCTAGGCCTTTATATGCTGTCATTTTGGTTAAACAGAATGGCTTAAGTTGCTGACATGCTGTATCTGCTTCAAGGACAACAAGGTTGGTGGATGCAGCTAGAGATGCACGAAACAGAAAAATGAGAAATAAGATGTCATCAAAAGATAATGCTGTATTTAATAACTGCAGCAAGGTTGACATATGCGCAACATTGGAAAGAAAGGAAAAATGTGGATATAGAAGAATGGAAATTAAAAGTGCTGGATATGGTAAGAGACAGAAAAATTGACATTTTCTTTGAAAAGCAAACCTATCCAGAACTTTGAAAGGGAATGGAGGGAAGTTCTGGTTAGGATAAGGACATAACATAAGAAATGAAAAAGAAACAATGTAAGATTGTCTGTAAGGTAATGCAACAATGTAACAACATAGGATGAAACCATATAAGATGAAACAATGCAAGACCTTTTACTTTCTCTGAATAAGTTGTAACAATGTATGAATGGAATGAAAATAAGCAGATTCAACTAGGAAAAGTAAGCTTGGAAGTAGGGAGGGTTTTTTTAAAATATATTTTCAAATGTAAACTTTAATAAAAATATTTTTTAAAAAATGAGCACTGGAGGTAGGGTAAGCCACAAATTAATGAGAGAAAGAAGGAAGGTCCTGAATCTATGCATAAGCATACGTAAGGTTACTGTTCTACAGAGTGGATTTGTTTAAGAATAAATGTTAAATTACTTAGAATTAATAAATGGAGCAAAGGTGAATGTGAACAATTACGTTGTTGTTTTTGTGATTCATAAGGCACTGGATTATGCATTATATAAACTATGTGAGAACCTGGTTGTTTGTATTAATAACTCAAAGCTATAAATAACATTAAACATTGAGATGTCATTCACTGTCACGGTTCTGGGTTCCCCAATCTATTAAAGAAGACATTTTGGAATATCAAGGGCAGTGGAGTTTTAAGTATGAACTGAAGAGTGTAGAATGTTTTCAGTGCTTATATAGCACAGAGGTTAAGGTGGACAACTTCACTTAAACTTCCATAGTTCCTGGTGCCTTAGTGAACATGTAAGGATGTTTAACGTTTCTTAAACTGATACCTAAAATAATGTGTGTGTGTGTGTGTGTGTTGCAATAGTGTTGTTTCCCATTGCAAAAATTTTGTTTACCTTTGATTGCAACTATGGTTATATTTCAATTAAGGATTTTAACACGTTGCTTTGAGTGGCTGTGATCCTGAAAGCTCTGTCCGTAGCTAGAAATACAATGAGATGAAGATTCAGGAAAGATTTGTGTGGGGGGGAAATCCTTTGTTTACTCTTTTCTGGCAATCACATGGCATGTGTATTAAGGAGGAAGTAAAACTGAATATTCAGCCATGAAGTTTCAGTAAATAACAAAATGAGATTTCAAGAAGATTTCAAGAAGAGTACCGGTATGTGGGCTCAGGGTATCAGACATAATTCAATTTAAACAAAATCTTTCTTTCTGTCTTATTTGTGAAGACTATGTTCTGCTAAAACTGCAAGTCTTGTTGCTGCATCAAGAATACAGTAATAATAGACAGATCTTGTGCAGAGGCAAAGGTATTGTCTTCAAAAGTTTCACAGAGATATAGTACTAGAAAAAAATTGTCTATTTAATTTCTGGCTTTCATCTACCTAGCAATCAGCATAGTTCTAAACAGGAAACAACTTGGTGCCCTTCAGGTGCTCTGGACTAAAAACTCCTTCATAATCCTGAAGGATCATTTTGGATTAACACGTGGAAACTGTAGATCATTATGAACACATGGAAGGTGTAATTCAAAATATCCGTAGGGGACCAGGTTGCTTATTCCTGCTAAGAAAGAAAGAAAGAAAGAAAGAAAGAAAGAAAGAAAGAGCACCCTCTGGAGCCAGGGAAAAGTGCAGCCAAAATTGTTAAAGTAAATCAGCCTACCAAGAGATCTGTAAGCATAGGACCACTAGTATATTGACTGTAATGAAATGAGAACATTTGATATTTTTATTGAGTGGTAAAGCCATGGAACATAAGGTAAGCTCATGTTCTACAACAAAAGTAGTCATGGCTGCTCATTGGGCACAATTTAGTCTATTTGTGATATTTGAAATCCATTGCATAACATACAGTTCTCAGACATCCAGTTATACAATAGGCAAGAACAAAAGCAATTTAAATACAGTGTAGTCAGACACAGGATATAATAGAGGACAGAAAGAAGAAGAAAATGGCTATAGCCTAAAGTGATGTAGGAAGAAAGTGGATGTGATTGAAGCAACCCTATCAAACATGACACTACCATAAATATATGCTGTGCCTAAACTCCTAGAGAATACAGGCTTCCCCTGCTTATCTGACAGGATACGAACAGGAGCACTGTCAGAAAATGGAATTATTGTAGTTGAAAAGCAGAATCTATGGCCCTTTTTGCACACCATTTCTAAAGCGAAAGGGCCCCTTGAGCATCGTGTAAATGGGAGGAGCAGTCCATATGATGCACTCCCATTTACATGACACTCAAGAGCCTAAAGCGGACCATGCACATATTTTTTTATTTTCGGCTTAAAGCCGAAAATGGTGCACGGTCACGCAATGCTCCCGGAACCCGTGTGCACTTACCTGCCCTGCAGAGCCTCAGGAGCTGGCCCAGTAGTGCTTCCTGCCTCAGCGCTAGCCTACAATTCCCAGGTTGTGCTGCGGTAGGAAGGAGCAGGGCATTCGCTTGGCGCTCACATGACCAGGAAGTGCTGCAGAATTCAAGCAGGAGGGAAGTGGCAGCGTTCCCACTGAGACTTTTCGCGCGAGACGCTTCCCCCCCAGCCACACGAATGAGTAATATGTGAAAAGGGCCTATGTATGGTACTGTTCGAAGCATGAAGGACTTAGCAGAGGCTCACTTGAGACCAACTGCTCATGCACTGCTTGCAAAGTCTGTCCACTGGCATCGTGCTCCCCCACAGCAAACTTTGCAAGTAGCATGCATATGTGAAGTGCTTTCAGGCGAGCCTCTGTAGACAAGAAGAACTGATGAAAGAGTGGAACCCCCATTAAATTAATTGAACTTGTTCTTAATTTGAAAGTGTCTTCAGATAACAGGGCATCAAAATATGGGGGCTTCCTGTAACATGCAAACTAGCAATTAGCGTGTTTACCTGGTGTTGCCCAGGATTTTATTTTCTCATAGGAAATACTTGTTAGAAATATTTAGGAATTACCTTGCCTTACCTTAGGAATTAGATGCAGTTGAAATACACAGACTTCAGATCCTGTGTGTCCAGTAGGTGTAACTTTTCCACATATTCCCCAATCCGATCTGTATTCAGAGCTTCTAAGCCTCATCTTCACAGCAACCAGCCTATTCAGAGCTCTCTGTCTGAGAATTCTAAAGGCCCCTTCCTGATCTGCCAGCCCCAGGATTCCAGAGAACCTTCACAGCCAGCCACTCATATGAGGTCCTCTCACCTCACACAGCCAGTCATATGAGGTCATTGCATGCCTGACACAGACAAACAGACAAACTCACAAACAGACAAACTTTGACTTTTATATAGTAGATAGACATGCAAAAATTGTTAACTATTTCTTCAACCATACCTTGTTATTGTCCTAGGCCCTTTTCGCAGCGCCGGCGCTTGCGCGACGGAGGAGGGCGGCTCAAGCGAGAACCCTCTCCCGAAACGCCGCCGCTTCCCCCCGCCTCCTTACCGCACATGGAATCTTCTTGTGCGACTGGCAGTCTTCAGCCATGCCCCCAGCTTCCGCAGCGCCCTCTGGGAGCTGTAGGCGCCGCGGGGGGTGGAAGCGGGAAGGAAGCGCGACAGGCCCGCCTGCGACGGTGCTCCGCACTCCGGTAAGTGCAGGACACCGCCGGGAGCCTTGCGCGAGTGCCGTTTATTTTCACTTCAAGCCGAAAATAAAAAAATCCGCGCTCGCACCGCTTCAGCCCCGTGAGCGCCGCGGAAGTGGGAGTGCGTCGTGCAGAGCGACACTCCCACTCCTGCGAGGCTCATGGGGCTATTTCGGAGAGAAAGCCCATGCGAAAAGGGCCCTTGCAATCAAGGGTTTTGCCAAAGCAGCAAAAGAAGAAATACTTTATGAGTTGGTGGCAGTAGATTACCAGTGTGTACTGAAAAGGAAACTGGGTTATTTTGAAAAGTATCCTCTTCCAACTATGCAGTGGTCTTAGATGGAGCAACTATGACAATCCAGACTATACAAATGAAAGTAAAGACCTAGAAATCTCGGGCTGCTCCATTGTCTGTTCTATTTCATTCTGACAATGCTAGGGATGGAAAACCTGTAGCACTCAGGATACTAATGAGGTACTGTGACTGAGGGGCAATGAAGGGCCACAGATTCCCCAGTAAACCTTCTAAACTTGAAGAGTACTAGCATTATAGAAAAGCTGTGAACAATAGCCAG
This sequence comes from Ctenosaura bakeri, assembly GCA_948474755.1. Classification (NCBI taxonomy): domain Eukaryota; kingdom Metazoa; phylum Chordata; class Lepidosauria; order Squamata; family Iguanidae; genus Ctenosaura; species Ctenosaura bakeri. The sequence goes on from CAOLHI010002032.1 coordinate 252,352, forward strand.
CCATATTTCTTTTAGATACACCCGCTGAGGTCTTTCTGGGACTGCAAATTTATGTCTAGAGATATGGAATTCCTTTAAGACTGTCAGTTTGAGTAATTTCTATTTTTAAGAAGCCTTTAGATGTTAATGGACTTCAAGATCACCAGCAGGATAAAAAATTCATCCATGACTCATTTTTACTGCATCTTCATCTCAAACTCTAAACACCTGCTTTAATTCTAGCTCTTCAGGGCCTTGGCTTTGGTAGAGCCTCAGGGTTTTCACAACCTATACATAGACTTTAGTACATAGCACAGAAATGCTATGTGTATCTTTGCTCAGGGGGAAGAATATATTCCTTTTCATAACATATATTTTGCATTTTTAACATCAGTTTGAAGGGTGACAATTGACTTGTGTGACCATAGGATGCATTTGACCCAATTATATTACCAGAAAGATGAAATATGGGTCTTTGCAGTGGAGAAGGTATGATGCATTCCTTAGCTTTAGGATGTACCTGTCAGACTCACCCCAGCCCCCTAATGGTCAAACAAGTGCCTTTTCTTTTAAAATCCTACCACTGGTCATTACCAGCAGTGGTGCTAGCTCAGCCCTCACCAACTAACTCAATCCTGTCAGCAAAGGTGTATCACGTGACAGATTGGCAGGCCACGTTTTTGTTTAATTTGGGTTTTTATTTTTTATTTTGTTACTTTTTACTTTACTTTCACTAGTTGCCCCAGCAAATACACTGGAACTTTTCTTTTCCTAGCTTCTTTTCCTAGCTTCAACTATGTAGTTCTATGGCTTTGTTTGGGTCTTGGTCTTCTTTCAGAAGAACAAGTTGACACTATGAAGGTTACATGGTATATATCTTGTTGATAAGGAAACCAAGGGATTGAGAGATGGGTTATACAGCAAAGACTGGGGAATATTTGTTAGTCAGTTCATATATTTTTATTAGAAGCTTTTCAATACAAACAGAAAAATGAAGAAAAAGGAACAAAGAGAAAGAAATATCACAGAAGAGAAAAAGAAAAAAAAAAGATTAACATTGACTTCCGATTTCCCCAATGATGGTTATGAATTTCACTATATAAAGTAATTCCTCCAATTATATGCTATTCAGGCACTTCATTAATTTATCCAAGTCTATTAACTATCAAAACTTACAGCTATAATGTTATTCTCACTTTTTTTCCCCTACAAAACAATCAAAGGTTCCCATTCTTTTGAAAATGATGCCAGTGATTTTTCTCTAATTAAGGCCAATAATTTGTCCATTTTGGCTAGGTCAGTCTTCATTCATTGGAATTACAAAGTTTTCCCATTTCTATGCATATGTTAATCTTTGTGCCATGGTCATATATCCCAATAATCCTCCTCTCTATGTGGTCATCCATCAGTCCCAAAGGAACTTCAATTGAAAATTGAAAATTAATTTTCAAAATCTTCTGAATTGGATTATGCATTTGTTTCCAAAATCTCTAGCTTTCTTACAAGCCCACCACCTATCACAAAATATCCCTTCTTATTGCTCACATTTCCAGCATACCTTAGAAACCCTTTTTTTGCATTCTGGCCAATAATGCCAATACCAATAATACCTCACTTTATAAAAATTCTCCTTTAGAGAATTTTGACCACATTTTCCCCATGTATATTATATCCCAAATTCTGAGCTCACTTTATCATACAATGTTTAACTTGTTCCTCTTCTAACTTTTTTTACAAAGTTTTTTTTTACAAAGTTTGTACATCTTACCAATCAAATGTTCATCATTTGTACATAACTGCACCTCAAATTCCGATTTGTTCTTTTCAAAATCATACATTTTCTTATCTCTTCTAAAACTTTAAAATATTTGCCTATAAGAATACTATTGAAGACTGTAAACCTTTGTCAATAATTCTTCATTTGACTTAATTCTATATTCTTGATCAAATTTTCAAAGATCATGATAAGATATCTACTTTTCCTTTGTTGTTTTTCCTTCCTAAAGAAGATTTCTCGCACTGAAACCCACAAAGGTATCTTAAGACACAGGCTTGCTTTGTATCTATTCCTCATTCGTGCCAAAGCTCATCTCACAAAATAGCTATTAAAATCTACATTCATTTTAACTTTATCGTACCATAAATATTTATGGCGCCTAAACCTCAAGTCTCGTCGTTCTAAGTCAAAGTGTCTTTTATTTGACAAAACAATCCAGTCTTTCAACCAAACCAAACAATATGCAGAAGAATAGACTTTCAAAATTGGCCCACCTCTTTGTTATGCATCCTGTAAAATTTTGTATTTCACTCTTAGCTTCTTTCTTTGTCATACACATTTCGATAGTTCTCTCTGCCATTGTTTATATGTCACATCATTGGTCAAAATTAGTATTATCTGAAATAAAAACAACATTCTTGATGAAACTTAGTTTTTGTCACTGAAATTCTCCCCAAAAGTGACAATTTAAGTTTCTGCCATCTTTGTAAATCTTTCTTAACATAATTCCATATCTTAACATCATTATTCTTCAATAAGATACAATTCATATTTGTCATACTAATACCTAGATATTTCACCTTTCCCTTAATTTTAAAACCTGTCTTATTTGTCAATTGTATTTGATCCTCTTTCTCATATTTGTTAACATCATCATTTTTATTGATCTTAAATCCAGCCAACTTTCCAAATTCTTTTAATATCTCCAGCAGAGCTTCTACAATTTCTGAAGGATTTTCCAACACAATAACTAAGTCATCTGCAAATGGCCTTACTCTGAAGTTTCTTTTTTCTTTTTAAATTTTTAATTTTCTCAGCTTGTGTTATGGGCCTCTTCAAAACTACAGGGGCTAAAATAAACAGGAGGGGAGAAAGTGAACATCCTTGATTTGTACCTTTTTGTATATCATATGGGTTTTTAAACCAAAATCTATGTTTTCTGTGTATCATAAATCACCTTAATTTAGATAATAAAATTGTCACCAAAACTTGTTTTTTCTAAAGTTCTGGTTTTTTGAAAACAATTCAAATTATCAAATGATTTTTTCAGCACCCATAAATATAATGCTGCCTGTTTCTCATTATGTATTTTGAAGTATTCAAGGATATTCAAAATATATCTAATGTTATCTTGTAACTGTCTTTTTGATTACAAAAATTCTCTGTGAATATAATCCTGTAGAACTTTCTCTTTTTGACAAAATCATTGTGAGAATCTTATACTCATTATTCAGTATGGAAATAGGTTTATATTTGATTGTAATTGTCATGCCCTGCCCTTTTTTGAATTAAAGCTACAGTCGCCTCCTTCGACGTCTTTGGAATCTTCCCATTCTGAAGAATCAAAGCTGTTCCTCAAAGCATTTATAGTAAACATCAGGTAGGCTATAATCCATCATCAGCCCAAAAGTTAGCAAAACCTACACTATCTGATCCTTCTTTTTTCCTTTATCTGGGTCTTAGTCCAAAGTATCTTCTAGTTCTTCTTCATCTCCCTGTTCACCTAGTGCCTCTGGATCTTTTTTTATATTTCTGTAGAAATTCTTTAGCTTTTTGTATTGTATTCACTTTAAATCACCACTGTTTAAATGTTAAAAGTAATTCCCTCCAGTTTCTCCCATCTAAATGGGATCATATTTCGCTTCAGTTTCTCTGAAAGAAAGCCATATTCTTTTTTCTAGGGTACAATTCTGATTGGTATTTCCCTAAGGACAACTACTTCCTTGGCTTCCAATTTCATTCTGCATAATGTTGCTGTGGTACTTCATCTCTAATTTGCTGTCTGACAAAATAAACAATCATATCCCGTGGTAGATTCACCTGAGTTGTGGCTCAAGAATTAATTTGGTAGACACAATTCACTTCTGAACCCATCTTCTTACTATGCTTTTTCAAAAGATTAGCTAAAGCCTCTGTTATTCTTCCTTAAATATTTTCATTTGCTTGCTCTGGAATTGATCTGAAGCATAAACACATCTCATGTCATCTCAACTCTATTAAATCAACAGTGCCCAAATCTCAATCATGATATCTGTTCAGCCTTTGTTTTTTCTTCCACTGTTCCCACCTTATCTTTCAAATTCTGTACTTTTTCATTTATCTGTTTCAATTCTGATGCCATCTGTGTTTTACTTCTTCCAGTTGAGCTTTGCATTCTTTTTTAAAGTCCACCTTCAGGTCCCTTCTTAAGTCAGATTCCATTTGTGACATTTAAAGTTTTATAGACTTCATCTCTTCCAGAACAACATGTTAAGACATTCTATTGCTTTTGCTGACAACTGAAGTGATCCTCTTTTTCAGACACCCTAGTCTTAGACTTAAGACTAGAACTCATATTATTCACAAGAACAAAAAAGGAAAAAAGAGAAAAAATTATATTGACTTGCACTTATTCCATTTGACCATCAGGTATCATTCTTTACTCCAATATCTCTCAATAGACTATTTACAGTGATCAGCCATATGCAACAGAAGCTTGAGTGAAGTGACTTCCCATAGTTCCAGCTGCAGCAGCCTGCCCTTGTCCTTACAGCAACTCAAAGGTGAACAACTCAGCTTCTCACACTTAATAAAGTTTATTGTCATTATTATTCTGTCATTTTATTAATAATTTAGATTTATTCATTCTTCATTTCTCTCAGTAGAAATTCCCCATCCCTTGACTTTTTACTCTTTATTATAAGCACTGTACGAATAAGTCCTCATTCAATTTACTTACAGTGTCTTAGTTGTATTTCATTGTATAGATTCAGCAGAAGTACCAATTTCACAATCAAAGTAAGAAAGCCTCTCTTAAACATAGTCGAGTATTTAATTTCAGATGTTACAGAAAGTTGTTTTTTTTGGTCCTTGTGACCATTTTCAGGCAGGCTTCTCTAGCAGTGGGGCAACAGATTCTCAGTTTCTTCACTCCATCTATGTTTATTTGCCATAGAGGTGGCAATTCAATTGCCAGGAGTGGGGCTTCCGGACCCTGTTGGCTTATTCTCTGGTCTCCCTTTAATCCAGGAGATATTTTCACCAGACCAAATCTTGTTTGACTGGCAATCACTGTGTGAATTATCCCCCCACCCAGCAGATTGCTTATAGAGGACAACTGTGGGCTGCCATTTCAAACTCAGAAGTTTGGAGCATTTGTTTTCCTTACAGTGGTTGTACACCTTTGTTAGCTTGATTAAATTTTCCCAGCACCTGTGCTTTACAATAGTGATTTGACAACCTTGACAAATTACTGTATATTAGACTGTATGCGCTCATAGCTCAGTGCCGCCATTCTCTTCAGATTCCGGTCTGTCAGGGTCAGAGACAGAAATGTGTTTCTTTTCCTAAATAATGTTAGAACTTTGATTTATCAGGCCTGGTCTTCTAAATTTATCCTAATAATAATAATAATAATAATAATAATAATAATAATAATAATCCCGCCTCTCCCAATGGATCGAGGCGGCATTACAGCAATATATAAAATACATTAAAACATTAAAATGTACCCCATCCTCCCCACCCCCCCACCCTTCTAACCCCCTAAAACACATTAACCATTAAAACAAATTAAAACAAGATTTTTTTAAAAAAAAGGACAGTTGTTGAGAGGCGGTGGAACACTAGTCTAGGAAGGCCTGTTGGAAGAGGACAGTCTTGACTGCCTTTTTAAAGCAGTCAAGACTGGTAATATGCCAGGTGTCTTCCGGCAGGCCATTCCATAGTTTGGGAGCGATAGAAGAAAAGGTCCTCTGGGTAACTGCAGCCAACCTAGTTCTGACTGGCTGCAGTAAATTCCTCCCAGAGGACCTTAGTGTGCGGGGTGGATTATATGGGAGAAGGCGATCCCGCAGGTAGACTGACCCCAAGCCATGAAGGGCTTTAAAGGTAAAAACCAACACCTTGTATTGTGCTCAGAAACTAATAGGCAGCTAATGTAAAGACTTCAGAATTGGTGTTATGTGGTCAGTTTTAGATCTTCCAGTGACCAACCTGGCTGCCATATTCTGAATTAATTGAAGTTTCCGGACTAAGCACATGGGTAGCCCTATGTAGAGCGCATTGCAGAAGTCAAGCCGTGAAGTTACCAGCGCATGTACCACTGTTTTTAGGTGTTCCAGGTCCAGGAAGGGGCGCAGCTGGCGTATCAGCTAACTCCTAGAGTTAGGGGTGGAGAAAAGTCCTGCTCACTGGGTTCCAGTGAACGCTTCTTTTGCATCACTGCCACAACAGACAAAATTGTATCTGGATCTATACCACCACTAGCAAAGTCAGTTAAGAAGCAATGAATTAAGCTTAAGAATTATTTTATTTCATTTATATCCTATCTCCTGAGATAGAAGATTACTTCATATTTTTCCACACCCTCCCATGTTCTCATTCCCGACCCAGTCCAAAGTAACCCCCCAAGGTCACATACTAACTTTTAAACACTCCCTTTCAACCATCTAGACAATCATATATAAACGAATAGGATTTGATTTATTTAATATTAACTTGGAAAATACTCAGCTTAGCTTTTCAGGATTGGACTGTGCAATTGGAGGAAGTCTGTTATCTACCAATTGAAGAAAGAAAGATGGTTATTTCCCCTCAAACCGCTAGGTAATGCTGCTCAAGTTTAGCTTTTGCTCACTTTTTGCCTACTACAAGTAAATTAACATTTAGGTTTGCCAATTTAAAAAACTTATTTTGTTACAGGTTGGATGCTATTTGTCATGGTCTGAAATGGGTCATTAATAGTTTAAAAATGTTACAGTAAATGTATACTACATTGGTTGAAAAACAATGTAGTTTAATAAGTTTAAAAAGATACATGTCTAGGCAAAGGGACATTAAAAGATTAAAATGTGCAGACTGAAGATAATTTGGACAGACTGGACACAGCTGGAAAAGTACAGCTGGGCAACAAATAAAGAGTTACCAAATAATCAAACTCAGGAACAGAGCCAGAACGTTAGGGGATGCTGATTCTTTGTCATTTCTAGGCACAATAAAATAATTGGACAAGATAGTGTCAACCAAAGCTTTGTGAATTTTATAAATAGAGAGAAAGGCCACAAGTCAGGATTGGTCTGCTCAGTGTGATTGCACTGAATATGCTGAGCTGAAGGGCTAGAAGAAGCTGCTGGCTGTATACAGTGTCCAGAATGGATGAAATTATGTTTTGGTTAAAGGCCAATACAAAACTGAAGAGTTAAAACACTCTACGAGCAGATAAGAGTTTTGTTCTCTTTACCAATGGCTAAACACTTTGTGTGTATCTCTTTGCATTATAGCTGCACATGATATATAGGTGCATGCATGAGGTATATTTTCCTCCACAGATGCCTGTTTGAGATTAGTAGGTTTCCTAAGGAGATCAGCATGATGTATCAGTACAAGTGTAAGATATTTGATTCTTTAACAATGTAAAGTTAAATCATTGCCTAGATAAAAAGACAGGCCTACGTAATAGGATGATCCTCCCCAAAGGGAAGTAGATAAACATGTATTTAAAATGTTTGCCTTAACATATTACTAAATGTAATATAAAGCCTGATGAACAATGCTGTCACTTGTAACCCTTGGTGAACTAGAAAGAACTCTAGAAGGAAACCCTTCAGTCTGTCAAATGAAAGAAATAGGGGTGGGAAACCATGTCTGATTCAATTTCTTTTCCACATTTGTCTCAGTCACTACAGATAGCTTGGTGAGCAGAGACCAAAGTGAAAAGAAACATTGAAACAGACATGGTACCCATACATTTTGCATAGGGTTGGACATAAACCAGAATAACAAATGGATCTCATGTTCTTAAAAATGGAGAGATCTGTTGTTGCTGTATCTCAACAGTCCTTGATGTAACCAAGCAACCTGTCTCAAACCTGCTGGAGCCAAATAACCAGCCTTTTCTACCTCCTCCAAACACCTGTTTTGTTTTTAAATTTTGCCTGATGAAGATATTGGGAGATCTCAAAACCTTGCTCAAAATTTTGGTTGTTGCTAACTAAAACATTGCTTGAGAATTTGGGCTTTTTCTTATGGATTTTATTTAATGCAATAATAAAGTAGTTTGTGGTGTTAAATATGACTGTGGCACAAGCTGGGAGAAAAAATAAGTAGAAGTCATTCAGATCCCTTTCACACAGTATCTGGCAGTGAGATGGGCTCAGGAGTTACTGATGGGATCAATGCTTTCAGAAGGAGTCTAAAGGATGGGCATTCTTTTTCAATTTACACCTCTTCCAGTTTCTGTTTCAGACATCAAAGCAAATCAGATTCTTTTTTCTAAAAAACAAACCTGATTCTTTCCCAGTATCCCCAAATGTATTTTTTTCCCTGCAGGACAGCTTTGTGCCATTATCAGCAATTAACCTAAACCATTCCTACATCATAATAAATCCAAGGTGAAATGATGGAGAGAAAGAGAAAAATGGTGTGAGTTTTTGCCATCCACTTTAAATGTTTGCATAGTCTAAAATTATTTCTGCTTTACAATATTGGATGCTGAAACATATTCAAAGCAAATCTCTTCAAAGGACAAAAGAAGCATGATATGAATTTGATATGGAAAGTTTTGTTGGAGTCATCATTGAAATTTTCCACTTTGGAGGATTAATATGCTATAAAGATACAGGTATTTATAGCCAACCTGCCCTCAAATGCATTTTAGGAAAGGAACATGGAACCAGCCCCACAGAGAATATGTGAGCCAGTTAATACTATATGACCTTCTCTACAATGAAAGATTCTACCATTTCCTGTTCTGTCTAATCATGGATCTCTGTTTTTCACTTTTTCTTTTTAAGTCCCCATCACCCATGCAAGATAATGTCTTCACCCATACAATTCTGCCCATATGCTAAGATCTATGACAGGTCCTCATCAAGGGCCTGCCGTTAGGGCAGATGCACTAGAGATAAGACCTTCACATTCATGGTCCCAAATCTTTGGAACTCTCTTCCAATCAACCTAAACCTTGCCCCTTCAATACTGGCTTTTAGATAGACATGGAAAATGTTCTTCTTCAACATTGCTTTTGATTGATTTTGTCTGATGGCAGGATACCTTTGTACGTAATTTTTTGGCATGTCCTCTCATGCGACAACTGCATTTAATCTATACTTTGTTTCTCACTTCTTTTACACATAGCTTTAGGAAAGCCTAGCCTCACCCCGCATAAGTTAAAATACTTATAATAGGTATGTGCAAGGCTAGATGGTTAGCCCAACAGAGACCATTCAGTACAGCCCTAATAGCTACGATTTCACATTCTTTCAAAGAACAAGAATTAGTCCCTTGAGATATCATTCTATTTTGCAACCTTTCATCTCTTCCATATGGTCAATTTCAAAGAGAGAAAAAATACACGGAAAGGAAGATATACTGGTTGAGAACTGGATGAAAACTGGATGAAAAGAAAAGTCAATAATGTTATATTAAACTATATAACAGCAGTGGAAAAAAAGCAATAGATGTTCTCCCCGCATACAACCTTCTGTGATAATAAACTAAGCTAGGAGCCCTTGAACTATTTTAAATCTGCAGCAGTAGTGTAGGCATTTTTTGTAAAAGTAGGGAATGGTTGCGTTATATGTTTCACTAGGGATGAGATCAGACCCTAAGACATCAGCAGCATCTCCTGTTATGCTGCCGCCACTATGGCTAACGTTGCTGAAGTTATGCCTTGTTCATTTGGTCATAATAAGGGAATTTTTTTTCTGGTGGGCGGGAGGATAAATAGCTTGAATGTTGCTTTGAAAATACTTTTGCTCCCATTGTCGCTCCCTTCAGTTATACATGCAAAATGGACAATTAAAATATTTAAGAATAATGGGTTAGATTCAGTGTTTCACTCCCTGGTAGGCAAATCTGAGTGGAGTTCTTTATAGAAATCTTTCTTTTGTGGAAAGGATTATGAATTCAGCTTTGGCACCATGTACTTCCTCCCATAATGGCGAGTCTTCCAGTTCTCCAGGGCAAGGGACTGCAGTGGGGAGAGGAAACCAAAAAAGTATATTAGGCTCCCAGCAGAAATGTTCCATTGATTCTTCTATAGCTGTTCTCTCCACAGGTGGTTCAGTCGCGTGGGGATGGGGAGGCAACTCGCCCTGGGCGGCAATGTTTCTGGGGCATCCCAGCCCGTAGCCATGCCCCCGCGCACCCTGGTCACAGCCCCGCACATCCTGGCCACGCCCCTGTGCACAGTGACCTCTCCCTGTGGCCCCCCTCCTGTCCCCCCTCCACACACTCCAATCTCTGCCACTGAGGAGGTTTATTCTGGATTTGGCCAAACCTTTATAGTCTGAGCTAACTAGCAAAAAGTTTTTCCAGGATACTCACGTTCCATCACCTCATTTCACTTCTGTTTCATATCTGTCCCTCCAACAGGTAGTCAACAGAAATCATAGACACTGAGCATGCCCAGTCCTCATTGGTCTCTCCTCCTCCTCGAGGTACCTGAAAGGAGACTGTCATTTTATATGCAGTAAGGACAGAGACTTGGAGAATGACTTCATTTTGTGTGTATGTGTGTGAATGGTATGCAGTAAGCTGTTGCTATGAAATAAAATGTCTGCAAAGATACTGCATGTGAAATTAATTCATGGATTAAAAGAGGACTGATGAGCAGGACGTACTATGACAAAGCCACCTCAGTGCCCTTTCACGCTACACACTTTGCTGTGCTACCAGTTTAACTTCCATGGCTAGAACCTATGACATTCTGGGATTGGCAATTTAGGGAGGAGTACTTACAACTGTCAGTCTCCACAAATAATAGGATTCCACAGGTCACAGCCATGGCAGTTAAAGTGAAATGATAGTGCTATAACTGTGTAGTGTGAAAGGGCCATCAGAAAGAAGACTTCAAGGGATATTAAAAAGTTGTAACTTGACAGCCAATTAAAAACAAACAAACAAACACCCTTTAGTGGTGGAATTCAAGTGCTAATAGGATTGGAGCAGAAATGGAAACACTAAGGCCATTTCCACACTAGACTGTTATAGCACTATTATTCCACTTGCAACATCCTATGGAATTCTGGGTTTTGCAGTTTTGGGAGGGGCCAGCCAGCCCCTCCCGAAACTGCAAACCCCAGGATTCCATAGGATGTTGCAAGTGGAATAATAGTGCTATAACAGTTTAGTGCGGAAATGGCAAAAGCAACCAGAAGGAGGTGTCAGTATACTGAGATGTATCATGCAGGTGAAACTACAAAATGCCTTTAAGAAAGAAAGAAAGAAAGAAAGAAAGAAAGAAAGAAAGAAAGAAAGAAAGAAAGAAAGAAAGAAACTGTTTCCTTCCTAAAATCTTCCCAAAGACTGAGGAGGCTTAGCGGCTTTTAGAAGCCAAGAGATGTTGCATGTCTCTTGGCAGAGAAAATGGAGAGCTGTGGAGAGGGAGGAAATTGGCTGAATACTATAAGCAGAATCTCTCAAAGCTGATGCTGTCCTTGAATGCTGACACATGGGTGGATATGCTTCAACGTTTTGTTGCATGTCTCACGGGCTGGTTGTAATATTATGCGTGTGCCTTTTGTTCTATTTAATAAAACAGAGTGATTTGGGTTTCTAACATTCCTTTTCTGTGTAAATGGCTAAGAAAATCTGACAGATGGAGCAATGTAGACAAATAGACAGCACCTATGGACTTGTGTGCACCTTGTAATTTGTACAGGCCCACACATACCACACATTAGGGGAGGAAGATGACCCAATAGACATGTCAGCAAAATTTTACTGGCAGCAGAATTGCAGGGATGAGACTGCAATGGGTCAACAGGCAAGTCCTGAAGTATGCTATAAGAGTGTTGGGTTCTACCTTCCAGTAAATACAAAAGTGAAGTGAAAAGCTAGGAGCCCGATTAGACAATACAAAGACACATTCTATACACATGAGAGGAAAAGAAATTGATTGAAAACAGAAGCAGCACGAGATGTTCAATAAAAAAGCAGTAAAGGATAAGTAATGCACACCGCATTGGATGGAGAATGGATACTTAATACCCACTTGCTTTTAGCTTTTTAATCTCTGTGGACAGTGGTTCTCTTATGTACTTCTGAGGGATGTAATTTTTACTGCTTCATATTAAATGTTTTTCCCTCTGAAATGCTACAGCATATTTTATTTAGGCAAGAACTGGACTTCTTCATGTGCCTACTTCTAAAGTAAGTGTTTCCTTTGATTAAAAAATACACTGTATTCAGATTTACATGCACATTTCCCAAGTGTAGAGGGATATATACTTATGCATTTTTCTTCAGCATTTTATCCTTACAACAATGCTCTGTGGTAGGTAAGACTGGTAGTCTGTAATTAAGTTCATAGCAAGAAGAGTCTATGGGGATGATATTGGCTCAAGTTCTGACATCCTTAGCCATTATTAATAAAAACATGATCCCATCTGATGCCTGGGAGGGCTCCACTGACTGGGTGTCAGGAGCAATGATGACAAAAATAGCTAATGAATTAGGCAAAAATTAGCAACAAAAGATGCATTCAGCTTCACTGCACTGCATTCAGGCTTATCACACTACCCATCAATCAACAGATTTCTGATCAAGGCAAGTAGACTATACAAATATAACTGATGAGAGGCCATATACCTAAGGCACAAGGGGGACACATATAGCTTCTTAAGCCATTTCTACACTACACTACAGTGCTCTTATTCCACTTTCAACATCCTATGGAATCCTGGGGTTTGCAGTTTAGGGAGGGGCATTTAGAATTCTCAGCCAGAGAGCTCTTTGGCCTCAGTAAACTACAAACCCCAGAAGCCCACAGGATGTTGAAAGTGGAATAATAGCACTTTAACATAGGCCCTTTTCGCACCTTACCTCATCGCGGCGGTGGGGAGAGCCACTCATGCAAGCTGCTCACAACAGCCCTTCTTGTCTCCTGCATCGGCTTCCTCATAGCGCAACCGTCGCACTCGCACCCCGCCCCTTCCTTCTGCAGTGCAGTCTGGGAGCTGTAGGCTGCGCTGGGGGAAGGAAGTGCGACTGCTCTGGCTCGCCGAAGCACCGCATGGAGGTAAATGCGTGAGGGCGCTGTGAGCAATGCGCGAGCGGGCAGTATTTTTGGCTTACAGCCGAAAATAAAAAATGTGCGCTCATCGCACTTCAGCCTCGTGAGCGTTGTGTGAGTGGGAGTGCGTCATACAGAGCGACGCTCCCACTCATGCGATGCTCAAGGGGTGCTCGCGCAAAAAAAAAAAAAAAGCATGCGAAAAGGGCCATAGTGTGGAAATGGCCTTAGAAATTGTTGGACTACAATTTTCATCATGCCTCACTGTTCACTCTTGCTAGCTGGGGCTGATGGGAATTCTAATTCCCCACCTGAATGTTTCCCCACCATGAGGTTTATGGTTGCCAGCATTTGAAGAGGCATGCTTGAGACTGAAAATATACAACCCTTCAGCTCTTTTAGAGCAGCTTCACTACCGTCTTTCCATCCACAAATTTTGGTCTAAGTTTTCCATCATGCTTGACCATTGGCCAAGTTGGTTGAGGCTGATGGGAATTAACTACAGAAGATCTACAGGATTTGGGCATAGAAGGCTGCTCTACCATAATTAGAGGCAGTACCAGTTACTGGGAAAAGAAGCAACAGTGTGCAAGATACAATGCTTTCTTGCCCTACTTGAGTTTTGTTGCCCATTGTGTCTGTATGCTGATGTGGATATTGTCACGATATGTAAAGAGTTAATCTGACTTGATGCTGCGCTGCTTCTTGTGACCTTGGCCTTTAAGCACAAAGTGTAGACTGAGATAAGGCTGCACAGCTGTATGTTAGATGTTTAAGTTGTGATCTATGTGTTTGACTAAGGCACGTGCAAAGCACCTAATAATGTACAGCTGTATGAAATGTATATAAGCTGTCTGTAAAGCACTCTCGTCTTTTACCTTGCTGTATGTTACTCTGCTGTTTTTTATTGTTAAACTTTACGATGGGCTTTTGTTAAATGCCTTAATTGTTACCCGCAATAAACTCATTTGTCTTTTTCCTTATTGTGGTGTGAAGTGGCTGTTTTTCCCTAGGCTGTATTTTATGCCAAGAGGGACTTTAGAGGTTCTTGCTTGTTTAAGCAAGTACCCCAGTTTTCAGGCTCGTTAGGCAGATAGCTGACAGGTTCTGGGTACCAGTTTTTTTGCTTTCGCTGCGCTGCCTAGATACCAGGAGAAGCCAATATTTTTGCTTGTGAGGTGTGTTTTTTGATTTACAAGGTCCTGCTGGCTGGTGTGTTTTTTCTTGTGTTACTATGGCTCACTCTGTACCAGGTAGCCTGCCTCTCATGAGGCTGAACTACTCGAATTACTTGACCTGGGCTGTCTAGATGCAGTATTTTCTTTGGGGAGAAGGAGTTTGGGGTGCCTTTACAGACCCTCTGAATCTCCCATCCAATGCAGCTGATGCAGCCAGGATTGTGAGACGGGCCATGTCTTTCCTGTTCCTCTCGGTGGAGGATGACCAGCTTATGCATATTAGAGACCTGCAGTCCCCTTGTGAATGTTGGGTGGCCTTGAAAAATGTTTATGTTTCTCAGACAGCAGCAGCTAAATATTCTCTTTGTTTTCAGCTTTACAATATGAAGCTAATGCCTGGCACTTCAGTACAGCAACACCTTGTAGAAATGTCCAGCCTGTTTGCAGCTCTTTGCAAAAGAGGCAAGGTCCTAGATGAAGGAGACAAGGTGTTTTGCATTTTAAATTCTTTGGATTCTGGTTGGGAATTGTTGGTGTCATCCCTCCAGTCAATTCCAGAACGGGATTTGACTGTGTCCCTTATAACGGCCAGGCTGCTGGAGGAGGAAGAGGAGAGAGCCAGAATGCCCACGCAGGCAGTTGCAGAAACAAACTCTGGGAGAAGAGCTTCACATGCTGCTTCTGAGAACAGGCGGGAGGGGTTGGTGAGAGCCCATGCCGTTCGGAGATGTTTTCGTTGTGGATCAGCGTCTCACCTTAGACGTGACTGTCCATTGTTGAGACAAGGGGAACAGGAAGCCAGAGGTGCTGGAGGTCATGGCAGAGGTGTCAGAGGTTGCAGGAATCAATCTCAGGCTGCTGTAGCTATTGACTGCACCGTTTCTGACAACTCTAGGAAGACAGACGCCTTCGTTTGTCTCCTTGACAGCGGATGTTCCCAGCATTTGGCCAACACTGAAAGCTTGTTTGACTCTTTAGCCCCTGCCAGCATTTCCACTGTTATTTTGGCAGATGGCACTATGGTTAAAGTGTGTGGTGTGGGTAATGTATATGTTTCTGCATTGGACATGTGCCTGGAGAATGTCCTGTTTGTACCTTCCCTCGATTTCTGTCTCCTCTCTGTGGGTGAGTTGACAGAATCTGGTTTTGAAGTTATGTTTTCTGGGAGGCAAGGGAAAGTGCTTAAGAATGGGAATGTGTGTGTTGTGGCTGCTCGAAGTGAAAAGCTGTATAAGCTCTTGCCACATCACAAAGTTTGTAACGTGTTTAGTAACGTTCCCACACACAATGAGTGTATACACCTGTTACACTGTCGCTTGGGGCATGCAAGTTTTTCTGTTTTAAAGAAAGTAGCAGGTTGTTGTAAGGGATGTTTTTTGAAATCATGCAAAGTTTTCTTGGATTGTGCCATTTGTAAGCAGACCAAATCTAAACAACTGCCTGCTCCCAGAGACAGTT
The DNA here is from genome assembly GCA_948474755.1 of Ctenosaura bakeri. NCBI lineage: Eukaryota > Metazoa > Chordata > Lepidosauria > Squamata > Iguanidae > Ctenosaura > Ctenosaura bakeri. The sequence goes on from CAOLHI010002032.1 coordinate 267,959, forward strand.
CACGTGTACCTACTGCTCGCTTTCAGTTGGTACATTGTGACGTGGTAGGTCCGATGAGTAAAAAGTCTCTGGGAGGCACTCGGTTCTTCCTACTCTTAGTAGACGATTTCAGTAGATATACGTTCTGCTATTTACTGAAAAGGAAGTCTGAGGTTTTTCAAACTCTTAAAAATTGGTCTGCCCTCATTGAATAGCAGTTTGGGTATTCTGTAAAGAGGCTGCAATCAGATTGAGGCAGTGAATTCCTTTCTGGCAATGTGCAGCAATGGCTTCAGAAGAAAGGGATTGTACATAGAACTACTGCTGCCTATGCCCCTTTCCAGAATGGAATTGCTGAACGTACTGCTGGGGTCATTCAGACACTCATGCATAGTCTGCTGGCAGATGCAGACCTTCCCCTGGGTTTTGGGGGAGAAGCAGTATTGACTGCGTGCTATCTCCATAACAGGCTGTGGAGTTCAGTGGTGCAAGCCACTCCTTATGAGTGCCTGTATGGAAAACAGTCCTCTTTAGCCCATTTGAAAGTATTTGGTAGTTTTGCATGGGTTCATATCCCAAAGAACCAACGTAAGAAAGGAGAGCCAAAGGCTCAATGTTTGAGGTTTGTGGGGTATGAAGATTTTTGTAAAGGGTATCGGTTCTTCAAAGGTGGCACTAGTTGTGTGATATCGAGAAATGCCATGTTTGAAGAGCACGCAAATTGGGCATGCATGCAAGCAGCTTCTGAGTTCCATCCTCCTGTTTCTGATTTGCTTTTCCCTCAGTCAGAACAGCCTTCAGCCTCTGCTCCTGATTCCTCATGTGTTAAAACTGAGGAGGAAGACGTTTCAGAGAAGAGAAGTTGTAGAGATGCAAACAGGGGAGGGTGAACAGAAATATACAAGAAAGAGAACCCGTAGTGTCGACGAGAGTAATGAGTCCATGCCTGAAAGTGTTATTCCAAGAAGATCTGACAGGAAAAACATAGGGGTTCCTCCCAAAAGATTTACTCCTGACACGTCTTTGTCAGTGCATGCGTGTCTGGCAACATACGAGTCTAACAGTTTTGCTGAGTTAATACAGATGTCTCGCCAGGATGCGCAACCCTGGTGGAAGGCGATGTAGGAGGAAATGGACTCTATTGCCCAGCATGATGTATATTCCCTCTGTGAATTGCCCAAAGATGTGACACCCATAGATTGCAGGTGGGTGTACAAGGTAAAAACAACTAGTGATGGAGAGGTTTAACATTGTCTTGTGTAACCTCTGAAGAAAGCATAGCAGAGTTGTTTACAAAATCTCTTACTGTTATAGTACACAACCAGATGCTTAATAGGATAGGACTGATGGGTCCTACAGTGATAAAGGAAGAAACAGCTACTCATCAAGTAGGGGAGTGTCACGATATGTAAAGAGTTAATCTGACTTGATGTTGCGCTGCTTCCTGTGACCTTGGCCTTTAAGCACAAAGTGTAGACTGAGATAAGGCTGCACAGCTGTATGTTAGATGTTTAAGTTGTGATCTATGTGTTTGACTAAGGCACGTGCAAAGCACCTAATAATGTACAGCTGTATGAAATGTATATAAGCTGTCTGTAAAGCACTCTCCCACTCTCTCTCTCTCTCTTGTCTTTTACCTCACTGTATGTTACTCTGCTGTTTTTTATTGTTAAACTTTACGACGGGCTTTTGCTAAATGCCTTAATTGTTACCCGCAATAAACTCATTTGTCATTTTCCTTATTGCAGTGTGGAGTGGCTGTTTTTCCCTAGGCTGTATTTTATGCCAAGAGGGACTTTGGAGGTTCTTGCTTGTTTAAGCAAGTACCCCAGTTTTCAGGCTCGTTAGGCAGACAGCCGATATACGTTATAGTTCTACTAGAACTGCCTATTTCAAGCTAAGCTCTGAAATGGCAAAAAATATATTATTAGTAAAGATAGTTGCCTGGATCTAGATTTAGTTGTATTTAGAGTAAACCCACTGAAATAAATGAATTCTACTTACTTTAAGTTCCCTTAATTTCAACTGGTTTTTTCTAAGTATGGATCCCAACCACCATCTTTAAGAAACCCAGGAGCATTTAGAATATGAATGATAACATCAAGTGGGGGGTGGGGAGCTGAATTCACTAGCATTAGTTCCATTAACATAATCTGGAGGAATTTCTGCACGACAGTGTTATAGTGGTATTATTCCACTTTCAACAACCTATGGAATTCTGGGGTTAGTAGTTTACTGAGGCCAAAGAGCTCTCTGGCTGAGAATTCTTAATGTCCTTCCCTAAACTGCAAATCCCAGGATTCCACAGGATGTTGAAAGTGGAATAATAGCACCATAACAGTGTAGCGCAGAAACGGTCTGAATCAAGTGTGTTATTTTTTGGTGTTCACTTGAGTAGATTAATTGAATGTTAGAGACCAACCCAAGTTTGCTTTGATTTTCATAGTCAAACTGTATTCTTAATTTACACTAGAACTCTAATTTAATTTACACTATTTAATTTAATTTAATTTAATTTAATTATTTAATTTAATTTACACTAGAACTAGAAACATCTGTCTTGTTTTTCTCGACTGTTTCCATATGATCCCAATAGTGTAATGGTAAACTTTGAAATGCAGGAGCTTCAAAAGTTGGAGATGCTCAACACTGACAGGTATCTCATTATTAATTTGGACTATCTGCAGGTATGTCTTTACAGAACAATAAAAACAGAATATTTTGCTTTAGCAGTAACTGTAGTAATAAAACCAAGTATCATGAATGCAATAGCAAAATATTGAACATTTTAAAACTGAGTTGATAAAAGAAACAGTATATCAAAGAAAGAAAAAAATATGTAAGATCCTATAAAGTGAATGCTAAAAAACTACTTTAAGCAATGAAATGCAGAAAGTTATGCAGTGAATGTAGGAGAGCCTGATAAAAGAAAAAAAAAATGAGCCAGCTGGGGAGGCCAAGACCTCTGCTCCTTCCTTTCATCTGTCTCCTGTGGAATAAACTGTGTACAAAATACTTTTGTACCTTGAACTCAGTTTGCAGCAATTGAAATCAGCCAGAGATGAAGAAGGAAAGCGGAATGAAGAGGTATAAACTGGAACCTTTTCAAAGCAGCTGGGAAACAAGGACATTGTGGAATTAACTGGTTCCATCTTTGCCAGACTTGGACAGTTAGAAGGAATGGTGTAGTAAGTCTTTCTTTTTCAGATTTTTTTTCTCAAGCTCACAAAGTGAAAAAAAAAATGGCTGCTGCAGGCTCCCTTGCTGCATTCTCTCACTCAAGGAGGTAAAATCACCCTTGGATCAATGAAAAAAATAAAGAGCATAGATGTTTTTCTAGGGCCACTGAGAACAGGACTGTTTACCTCCTGGTCTGATTTGGAATCTCCAGTTAGGGCATCACAACAGCCATCACAGTGCTTGAGGGCACAGTGAGAAAGAAGGCAAATTCATTTTCCATTCCATCATCATTCTATCATCCTTGACTGTGAACAATTCTTCAAGCACAACATATACTTAGAAATACCCCTCATGTGTTCAGTGTAGCTTATTCTCAAATCACTGTGCATAGAATAGATGCAGCTTTTTATATTCCTGGGAGGACTCACTACAATTACTATTTTAATTGTGTGTGTCTGTACTTAATCATTTAAGTACGCTTTTGACTGATAATTTCTAAGGAGGCTCAACTATACACAGGAATCTTGATGGTCCAATTTTTTTTGCGGGGGGGGTGCACTTAGCTTCCAGCCTAGGCTTGTGCTCCCTGTCCCATTGGTAATCACCATCTGTATGGATGGCACAAACTATTTTTGCAATCTTTGTCCTTGCATGCAAGAAGGAATATCTGCCATAGCTTTATGCACTTTGTGGTAGAAAAGGAAGATTTCTACATAGCTCTTAAGGGGCATTCACACTTAGATCATTTCCGCACTACACTGGTACAGTGCTATTACTCAACTTTCAACATCCTATGGAATCCTGGGGTTTGCAATTTAGGGAGGAGCATTTAGAATTCTCAACCAGAGAGCTCTTTGGCCACAGTAGACCCCAAACCCCAGAATTCCACAAGATATTGAAAGTGGAATAATAGCACTACAACAGTGTAGCGTGGAAATGGCCTTAGAGAAATGTCTGGGGAAATTATACTGTGGGTTTTTTGGCCCCAGATTCTTTTGAGCACAGGAAACATGTTCCTGTGCAACATTGTTTCCTGTGCAAGCAGCATGTTTTATGAAGAAAAACCTCAAGAATTTATGCACAGAATAATCCCCTATGAGACTTCACAAAGTGTGGAGAACCTTCCCATTGGTATGTTATTCTTTGTAGGGATTTCCTGAATGTCAGGAAACTCATAACTTTGCCAGGAAACAAAATCTGGAAAATATTCTTTCCACCTCTAGTGGATAGTGTTTATTATATGCATGTGCAGCACAAACATGCCCCATGGAGCAGCACTGCTCAGCACAGTACTCAGTTTATTAGGATCTGCTGACAGTCATAAAGCAGTGAGCTGACAAAGGAGAGTGTAGCAGAGTGCATGTTGAATTTTACCTAAAGGTAACTTAGATGACATTAGAAAAGGGAACTAGTGAATCACAGCATGTCTCCAAACAGTACGTGACCACTATTTTCATTTCCTAGCAGAATGGAGAAATACTTTCGTTTTATTTATCTCAGAGACAACAAACCAAGTAACTTACTAGTTTTCATCTCTGCAAGGAATAAGCCATTTTCATATCTTTGTGTGCTTACAAGATTGATAAAGCTAATGGATCTTAATTCAAGAGAAGTCTATCATCAAATACTTTACATTATAGCAAGAGTAATTGACATCAGCATGTTTCTTGGAAAATCTGTTCTGTCCCTTTCTTTACCTGTGAGGCTTGCAGATAAACTCAGAAAGAACAGAGAAATCTTATGTGGTGCTGAATGAAATAATTCAATAGTAGCAATTTGCAGCTCTCCAGATGTTTGACTACCTCTGGACTACAGTTAGATTACAACTGCTAGCTTTCCTCACCATTGCCTATGCTGGCTAAGGCCAATGGGAGTTGGAGTTCAGCAGCATATGGAGAGCCACATGATTCTCACCTACAGTATAATCTCTACTAATCACACACAGTCCTCCTTCCACATTTACAGGTTTGCCCTTCATGAATTTGATTATTCACAAGGTGCATGGGTGCTTCCCCCCATTTTCTTCCTCCCATTCCCTTGCCTTTTGCCTGCTCCTGCTGTGTCTTCCTTCTCTGCACCCTGTCAAAAGACAATGAATGAGAGGGAGGGAGCACTACATGCAAAGAAGGAAGGTGTACGTATGCCTTCTCCCCATTCCCTTGCTTTTTGGTCCAGCATGGAGAATATATGCTGGGGCAAAAGGCAAGGCAATGGAGAGGGTGGAAGGCATGCTCACCCCCCTCCCAGTCCCTTTACTTTTGCTCAGTCATGGAGAATACATGAGGAAGGCATTTCTTCCTCCCATTCCCTTGTTTTTGCCCAGATGCGGAGAATGTGCATTAGGGCAAAAGACAAGGGAATGAGGGGAAAGGAATGAGTGCCTTTTGCCCAGCCATGGAAAAGGAAGACATGTGCACTGGAGAAAAGACGAAGGAATGGGACGGGGAAGCCCCAGAAGGGAATAGGAGGGTGAGCACATGCAGGGAGTTATTAATAGCTTTCCCACTTTCATGGAGTTTCTGCACCCTGAATTCTCACAAAAGTGGAAGGTAGTCCTTTCTGTAGTCCTTTCTGTCTGATATTCGGAACTCTGATAAGCCATACATAGAATGCCCTGTATAAGAAATGCTGTAATCACTTCCTATCTCAAGCATTATCAGTTGAGTTAAAAAATCATATAGTGCATTTCTAAGGAATAGAAAGGGGAGGACTAAACCCAAAGAATATCTGTATATTTATGAGAGAGTTCATTTAGCAAGTGGTTGAAAGTATTCAGAACTACGGTGCCCATTGCCAGTTTATGGCAAATGCAAAAGAATATATTTCTTTTTCCTTTTTCTCTTTTCATCTTCAGCTATTGGACTGTGAAATTAAACACAACTTTGTCCTAGTAAGCACCTGGGTCAATTAAACTGTGTCTACCAAAACAAGTATGTGAGAGAGCTTATATTTCAATGCTTCTAGGAACAGAATTGAAAGCAGAAAAGGATAGCCGCCATTATTCTTTTTTGAAAACTATGTTTAATAGAACTGAAGAACAAATTCCAGCTTCATTATTTTTTGCATCCAGACACATGAACCAAAAAAGATAGTTCCTTAAAGATGGTCTGCCTACAGCCAAACATTACAATATAAATCACATTATCCTTTTTTTTTTTAAAAAAATTATATTTATTGGTTACATTTACATCCTGTGTTCCCTCCAGTGAGTTCAAGGTAGCGCACATAGTTGTCATTCTTTCTGCTTTATCCTTGCCACAACCCTGTGAGGTAGGCCAGGCCAACTTAAATAAATAATAAGTAACAGCTGTAGATCTTTAGATGATATGCATGGAATTCTGGCTTCCAATCATCTAAGATTCATATTAACAAATTATATTTATTAAATTATGTTTGTTAACAAAATATCTAATGCAAGGCTTAGATTTGCATTAAATACCCCTGTCCTGGACCATTCTAGCATATTTAATGGGGATCCGATGAGCCTATGTTAACTTTTGTATCACTTATGACCATTTTATGTAAATACAGTTTTGGAACCTGGTCATGTCTCACTTTTGAGAACCAGTTCTTTGAGCACATTCTCTACTGCCTACAATATGCTGAATTAGCAGAAGTTTCAAAATAATTTTTCAGAATCAACACAATATATTAAGCACCACAGCAAACAAGTCTGTATGTCATCATCCGTCATCAACAGGAGATTGAAAGCTTGAATTTTGACCTTTAGGAGGAGTGTGTGCAATTCAGTCCAGTATTGGTTGAAAATCACATTCTAGTTCTGGTAGATCACTGAAGAGTAGCAACTCCTAGGCCCTTTCCACACCTTACCTTTTTCTGGTGCTGGGGTGTGGGGATCACATGAGCAGCCTCCAGCGAGAGGCTCTCGCGTCCCTGCTGCTTCATCTCCACACGAGCTGCCTGCTTGCGTGAGAGACCCGCTTCTTCCTTCTGCTGAGGCAGGAAGCGTGACCGGTGCAGCTCCGGAGGCTCTGCATGCCAGGTAAGTGTGCACGGGGCCCAGGAACAATGTGCGATCACACACCATTTTTGGTTTCCAGCCAAAAATGAAAAAGTGCATGATGCTCCAGGCACCCTTTTGCATGGTAAATGCCATGCAGAAAGGGCCCAAGAAATTATACATACTATAGATTTTGAGGGATTGGGGTAGTAGATAGTCTAGACCCTAACAAATTTTAAACTTTAGTCCACAAGTGAGCTATTGCTCTCCTATCAATTATTTCCTTCATCACTAAAGCAGAATAACTTTTTATAGTGTCCAGAGTGAATAAAACAGATTACATAAATTAAGTTTTCAACAAGTGAGCATTCGAATGAGAAAAAAACGGCTTAATAAATGGTCTTTAGATGAAGCTTTTAAAAATCAATACATCCATTTGAAAAGACTAGTGAAAATCAATGTCATAAAAAGAAAGAAAAGTAGCTATAAGAGTCTTTATTTCAGAAAAAGCTAATTTATCTTATTTTAGCCCTCTAAGCATCTTAAGCTTTTGGTAGATTAATTAAAAGTTGAAATGTGTTAATTATTTTCCTTTTAATGTGGATCACACTGTTCAGTTTGCTTTTCTAATCACTTAGATCAGCTTCATTTTGAAATAAAGTCAATGATGATTGATGAAATAGCCTTGTAAAGCAGAGAATATGAAGAAATACATTCCATATAATGTTGAACTCGTCAGAGGAATCTTTGGGCTTTTCTGCACTACACTGTTATAGTGCTATTAGTCCACTTCTGACATCCTATGGAATCCTGGGGAGAGTTTAGGGAGAGGCATTTAGAATTCTCAGCCAGCTAAAAGCCTTAAAATCTGATAAAGCACCAGGGCTGGATGGCTTTACAGTGCTTTATTACAAGAAATTCTTAAAAGAATTGATAACACCACTGCAGGCAACGATAGAAGAAATCAAGTCAATGGGAAAGCCAGAATCTTGGGGAGAATCAAATATAGTATTGATACCAAAAGAGGGAAAATATAAGAGAGAAGGTAAGAATTATCGACCAATCTCCCTGTTGAATATTGACTACAAAATTTTTGCGTCAGTTTTGGCAAAATGGCTAAGGAAAGAATTACAAGATAAGATAAAAGATGACCAGACAGGCTTTTTACCTGGGAGGTAAATGAGGAATAATGTGAAAACAATACTTCATGTAATCAAGTATTATGATAAAAATCCTGGAAAGAAAGCTGCATTGATTTTTCTTTATGCGGAAGAGGCTTTTGGTAATGCCTCTTTGTTATTTATACAGTGCATATTGAATGAATATAACTTAGGGGAGGATTTTTGTAAACGGATTGATAAGATTTATCAGAATCAATTTGCAAAATTGTTAATAAATGGGGACACATCAGCAAGCTTCCCCATAACAAAAGATGTGAGACAAGGATGTCTGCTGTCTCCACTAATTTTTACTGCGGTTTTGGAAATTTTGTTAAATAAGATAAATGAGGACTCAGACATGTAAAGTCTGAGAGTTAAGAAAAGAGAACTGAAATTAAGAGCCTTTGTCGACGATGTGGTCATCTTTCTAGAAGACTCGAAGGATTTAATCTCGAAATTGCTGGAAATCTTACAAGGATTTGGTCAGGTGGCAGGATATAGAATCAATAAAGAAAAGACAGTAATAATGACAATGAACATGATGAAAAAGCAGCAAATGGAATTGGAAAAAAAATATCAGAATGTCAATTAACCAACAAAATTAAATACTTGGGAATAATTATTAACAAAGAAAAATCAATACTTATTTGGAAATAATTATCAAAAAATATGGAAGGATATTAGAAGGGACATGCAAAAATGGACTAAATGAAACTTATTGCTTTTAGGAAGAATTAATGCTTTTAAAATGTCTCTACTACCTAAACTTACATTTCTTTTCCAAAATCTACCAACAATTGGAAATGGGATTTGGATAATAATAGATTTGGATGGCATGGTTACTTATGCTATAATGAAATAGTGGTGAACAAAGATTTTAATAATCATTGCATCCGGAAAACTTTATTAAAGATCTGGCTCCAAATAAAACAGAGGCCCTTTTCACACAGGGAAATAAAATGTTGTAGCGCAACCTCCGTGGGAGGTCGTCTACACCGTAAAGTGGATTGGGGCGGATTACTTTAGAGTAATTCCACACCCCAATCCGCGCTAGGGCAACCGGAAGTGGCGCCACCACGTGCTCTTTAAAAACCACTTATTATGTGGTTTTTAAAAGGCATGGGGCGTGCAGCCCCGTTGCAGCGCCTGGTGTGGATTTGCAGGCGTGCAAGGGCGTGCCTGCAAATCTGCCGGGGGTGGGAATTCCAACTGGCGAGGTTCTCCGGTTGGTGGAGAGCCTCCACCAGTTGTAAGCTGCCATTTTGGGCGCTGCAAGACACTGCGGGACGCTGACGAGTGTGGAGCAGCAAAAACATGCTGCTCCAGTGGCGACGGACTTACCTGGTTTAAGGTAAGCTCCGTTTCAGTGTGTTTCCGGCCGTTTCTTCGCCCGCGTGTGGAAAGGGCCAGAAATATTATATAAAACTCCGAACTTGGACATCCCCTCAAGAAGCTTATAAGATTTCACCAAAGAAGCAAGGAAAGCTTTTGACTTATCAAGAAATAATAAAATGGGAAAGACATAATCAAAAAATGAAGTCGAAAGAAGAATTAAAAGCTGAATTGGTTCCCTTGGCATCAGTCGAAAGAAAGGTTCAAAATGGACCAAAAATTATATGGTTTTGAGAGACAAGAAAATGAACTAGATCAACTGTTGAAAGAACATCAAAAGAAGAGAATCTCAAAGCTTTACAAATTATTATTAAAAAGGGACTTTGAATCTGAGGCAGTAAAAGAGTCAATGATTAAGTGGGTCCAAAATATAGATTGTCCAATCGAGTCAGAGACATGGGAAAGAGGTATGGAAAACAGACATAAAATTCACCCCAAATTTAAATTTAAGAGAAAATTATTATAAAATGTTACATAGGTGGTATATGATTCTAGAAAGACTTCAAAAAATAACCAAAAATGGAGATGCAAAGTGTTGGAAATGTGAGGAAAAGGTGGGGATTTTTTTTCATATGTGGTGGACTTGTTCTAAGGCCAAGAAATTTTGGAAGGGAATTCATGATGAAATACAAAAAAATTCCAATGTTAATTTTGAAATGGTACCAGAATTTTATTTATTGAATATACTAGGTCAAAACTGGGAGATTAGAAAACAACAGAAGATATTATTGTATTTGATCACAGCAGCATGACTGACATATGCACAACACTGGAAAGATAAAATAGATATTCAATTAGATGAATGGAAAATAAAAATGTTAGATATGGTAGAGACTGAAAAACTAACTAACTCCCTTAAGAACAAAATGGTTCAAAATTTTGAAAGAGAATGGAAAAGGGTAATACTTTGGGTAAATCTGTTCATGTGGATTGAGTATATTGGTATTTGATAAGATATGTATAAAGGAGAAGATAGATTCAACTGGAAACTTTTGATATACAGAAGCGGGGTGGTGGTGGTAGAAGAATTATAATAATGATATACATATTAGTGTCTATATATGTTTTTATGTACTATGAAAATAATAAAAATTATATATGTAAAAAGAATTCTCAGTCAGAGAGCTTTTTGAGCTCAGTAAACTACAAACCCTAGAATTCCACAAGATGTTGAAAATGGGATAATAACACTACAAGAGTGTAGTGTGGAAAAGGTCCTTTGAATTTTAGACATTCACTGTCTTCTTTCTTTTCTTCTTCAACTGCCATCCATCAGGTCTGATTCCCAAATCTGGAGGTGTCACAAAGTACTTTGCATTTTACTGACACTCTTGACTCAAGAATTTTAAAAAGCTGCTTCTTTTTTTTTTTTTTGGCCATACTGTCTGCAGGATTCTGGGACCTGGAGTCCAAAAAGCAACTTTTCCAGACCTTGAAAACAGCATTGTACTTCCTCTCCCTTTCCTAATCAGTTTCCCAGCTTGCCACTTTTTTCCTCACCCCGCCGTCAAATCTGAACCATGCCTATGTACTTTGAATTCTTTGGCAATAGATTAAATTTCTACAGCCACTGAGAGACTTCTTACAGATGTAGATTTGCAGTTCTAATGGAAGAGACAGTAGAGCAGTTAGGAACTGAATCAAATGGGAAACCTTCAAAAGAAAGATACTGCTTTATATAAAGGAGAGATACTTGCTTGGAATCAATTTCATATTCATGCATGAAACTTTAGTTATTTCATCCCTTCAAAGGCCACCACGAGATAAGCTGTTGAGACTTTGTAGGCTGTCACGTACAAGCTCATATTCAAAAAAGGAAAGCGCAGGATCAGAGCATTCCAAACAGCTGGTAGTACAGGCCCTGTCTGAATACCTGCAATGTGAGAGAGTGTACCACCTCATTAAGTAATTGTGAAACTGTGCTTAATGACAAGAAGTTTATTGATAAGTCAGCCAAAATCTATCCTCCTTCAACCTAAGCTAATTGGATCTACTCTTGTTCTCTGGGGCAGCAAAATCTTTGTGCTGTTTTACACAATAGCTCTTCATATATTTGAAGGGTAGCATCTAGGATTATCAGTTCTCAGTGCCTGGCCCTGAGTCTCCAATTTTCATGCGTATCTCTACGCAGAGATGAGGTTGCAAATAATCCAATTTTGGTGGACTCAGCTGCAGGCAAGAGGAAAGAACTATGTGCAAATCCTGAGCTCAAGCTTAAAGGCTTCACCAATTTTTTGCTGCAGTTTGCAAAGACTCTCCAGGAGATCTATGTATTAGTTAGATTGCTTCTTTCCTTGCAGTTGCTGTAGTGTCAGGAATCACCCTCTGCTCTGCTCTGCATTCACTTTCTGATTGGAAACAAGTAAGATAGATTTAATGTCCCTTATTATGTCTCCCTAAGTCAGGGCTTTCCAAACGATGTGCCACGACATGTTAGTGTGTCGCCTGAAGTGTATAGGTGTGTCGCCTACAATCTTGGAATTATACGTTATTATTTATAAATCATATATTTTTAAAAATATATGAAAGGTTTTCATGAGATGTGTTGTGTCCCCATACCTTTTGTTATACAATTTATATATGTGTCTGTATCTCTTATAAGGGGTTAGTTTAGCCTCCAGTTTACTAGTAAAACTGAAATTACTGTGTCGTGAAATGATGCATCTCTAAAAAGTGTGTCACCAACATGAAAAGTCTGGAAAGCTCTGCCTAAGTAAATGAAAAGGAATAACACCCTCATTTCACCTTGACCTGAGACCAATTGCTTTAGCTTTGTCTTGATTTGCAAAATGGAAAATGTGTGTGTGTGTGTGTGTGTGTGTGTGTGTGTGTGTTATGGGCAGGGGGTCTACAGTCTGATATAGTTTAATTGGCAAAATATGTTAATTGGCAGATATGTTTAATTGGCATAAAATATGAATCATACACAGACCTATGGCTGAAAAGAGCCATGTGGAGGAGGGACCTTTGACTGGAAAAACAGGTCAGAGATGACCCAGCATCGCTGGGTCATCAAGCCTGACTTAATGGCTCTTTCAATAAGAAACAATAGTCACCTCCAGGAAGACAAGCACCCTGTGTGGTGTGCATTTCCTATAGAAGGCAAAGCTATAAAAAGCTGTCAACTCACTCAGGCATCTATTTGTTGCAAACTCCAAAAAACACAGCCTTGTTTGTTTTGACAGTACTGGTTCAGGAAAACAGGAAGATTTCCAACAAATCAATAATTGCCTCATCCTCACACCTGTGATTTCTTCCTGATTTTAAGTCAAGCAGACATCAAAACCTTTTGCCATCCACATGTTAGAATCATCAACTGTTTCCTTCAGACATTAACAAATATTTACCCATCCTGTCTCCTTTTTCTTCATCCTACAAAAGTTTTGTTTACACAGGTAGAGAGTCATTAACAGCCCTATCTCAGTTCTGGCACAGCTGATAAGTCAAACAAAACAAACTGAATATCTCCCAGCTTGTTACTTACTTCCTGGCAGTAAACAAGGAATCATAAATAAAGTCCAACATAAACAAAGTCCAGCAGGGTTTCACAGCAAGGGAGTGTCCAGGGTCAATCCAAGCATTCATCAAGGCATCCAGAAAGGTAACAGGTCAGATAAGCTGTGACAATTCCTAGAGGGGAAAGATGCTAGCTAAATAGGTCTCAAGCCTAGCGCAGCTGAGACTTGATTGATTGTTATCAGTTATAAATCCTGAGAGAGCAACATTGGCTCTCTCTTTGCTGTCTATGCACCGTGAAGCTGGGTTGAGGTAAGTGTTCCTCTATATCTGAAGAGGCAGGACTCTCTGTTGGAGCTGGCATTGGTCCCTGTTCTGTTTCTGGCACTGTCACCTCTTTCTGTACAGCAAGCCCTGGCATGTTCTCTGTTTCAAACTCTGAGTCAGAGTCCATGCAGGGCATGACAGCCTCCAGGGCAGATTTTTGGGTATAAACAGCCCTTGATTTGGGGTCCCAGACACAGCATTTTGGATTTCAGGGATCTACCTTGTCCCTCAGACCTTTTGCTGTCCTTGGGCATCAATCTAAGCTACATCACCATTTCACTGCTTCTCTCTGAATGGTAAATATAACCCCAATCCCTTTTCTAGTCTTCTCCCCATTTTTCCTCTCTCTCTCTCTCTCTCTCTTTTTCCGGTTAGTCTTGTGTGATTGCTTGCGTGTGACTATTTTGTGCGCATGTATATTTTCCCCCAATTAAAAACATACATTTAACCGAACTACAGGTCTTCTGGTTGATCTCTTTTAGTACTTTCCAGTATAGATAGCTGTGAGATCTTGCTAAGTTACCTCGCTCCCACAGGCCTCCTATTTTTGAGCTAATTATTCCCCATTATACGTCTTGAGGTAATGTGTGTGTTTGAATAACAAGTTGTGAGCAACTGAAGTTGGTACTCAATGCATAATGACATCACTGGGACCATCCCTAGGCCTCGGGTTTTGGCCTGGAAACCTGAGGACCTGGGACGATCTTGAATAATGGTATCACATTCCTCCTTCACATGCAGTTGATGGCACAGAGACAAAAGGCCATGAATGCAACACTTCAATGACTCATCTGCTATTTATTGTGGAATTTACTTGTGTAGCACCACAGAGTTTCCAGTGCTTCCCACTGTAGCACCCAAATCCAATTGCTAGTTCCAACTAGGATAGAACCATTAAATCAAGGATAACCTGTTAGGGTACACAACCAACTCTAATATTTACCAGTAGATCACCACCCTTCTCATTGTTCTGCAAGTGTTGGTTAAAATACCTTCATCCTTGAAGGCTGAGAGTTTTCCTTCTACCTAATGGCAGCTTTGCCAGATCTCAGGGATTACCAGGTACAGGATGGGTCACAAGCTATTTCCCTTGCACACCATTCCACAAATGCGAAGGTGTGGTCATCTGGAGGGCCATGGAAAAAGATCACTTAACTTTGCTTGTTGTTTGGGAATCAAACTAGATGTAACAGCAGCTTTGTTGCTTGATCCATTTGTTTCATTTGGACTCTCAATGTAACATAAGCCAATATTGAGCAAAGTAAAAAATATCTCTCATCTCAGTTACTGGAGCTAGCTTTTTCCTAAATGGGTTATTTTGAATGAAACATGAATCCCATAAATAAAACAGTAAGCTGAAAAATCAAATCACACTGTTCGTTCTCAGAGTTTCACCATGAGATTAGACTGTGAGTACAAACTGATGATTCAAATTATCTCAAATGCCTGTTACTTGAGATTTTATATACCATATCAAGTGCAGGGGTTTGGGGGGATGGGAGTAATTGTCTAGATTTCACAGCCCTGTGAATTTCATAAGCGTTTACTGTTTAAGTTTACGTGAGGGGGTTATATTGTTTTGCGGACAGCAGAAACATCTTTCATTATGGTCAGTCTAGATTTGCCTTCCTTTCTTTCTTTCTTTCTTTCTTTCTTTCTTTCTTTCTTTCTTTCTTTCTTTCTTTCTTCCCTAATGGATAGAAGGAAGCCCTGTGTTTTTAAGTAGTATGTAATCCTTATGTGGTATCTCTCCCTTAGTTGTATCATCATACTGGGAAAAAAAATCTCTCTTGACACCTATCAGTTGTTCATTAGGGGAAAAAAAAGCAACAGCCTGTTTTGACTTCTGCCTCTTCCACTGGAGACATTCCTGGCATGAAAGGCTGTCCAGAGGAGCATCTGGTTGAACTAGCATTTCAAAACTCTTTGGAGGCTTCCAGGCTAAGTGTTCTAGAACCAATTACATCTTTGGAACAATTACATCTTTCCCACCTTTATAGTTTTTGTACTTTCTTTCTTAATTTTTATCAGCAGTCATTCAAGTTGTTGCTATTTTCTGCTGGCTAATGAATAGTATGACTTAGGTTAGATGTGGCAGCAGCCCCTCACCATGTGGTTGGCTGTAGGTTCTTCCTCCCAGAGAACTGCATGGCTCAGCCTGGCCCTGGGAACAGCTGCCAATGAGTTTAAACTTAGTTTGAACTCATGGGCTGTCAGGCTTGACTGAAGTATTCCCCCAAAGGCTGAGTTCTTGCCTATGGGGTGCCCTTAAGGGACTCAGGGGGTGTAGGGTGGAAGTCGACATGCTCAGCTCAGAGTACATGGGACATGCTCATCTCAGAGGACTTTCCTGTACCCCATGATGGCAGGGGGAGCCTCCACCTAGTGGACTCACTCCTTTTGTCTCAAGGGTTCTGGCATGGGCCAGATGGTTGGACTCATTGATCAATAGGTGGGTGGATCGATGCCCAGATACAGACCAATGCTTAGGCCAACCCTCTCTCCCACTCTAGCCTATAAAGCTGTGGCCTTTTTCTCCTTCAACATTACCATGTTCTGTACTTGTTTTGTGGAAGCGGCACTTGTACTTGACCACGCAATATGGCACCATGCGCATAGCTTAAATTGTTCACATTTCTCCCTCAGTTTTCAGGCCTGCTTCCTCTGCATCTGATCACCTTTTTTTTGTATGGGTTCTGCATATAAATTAAATGCACAGGGTGATAAAATGCAGCATTTTCTGACCCCCTTTTCAATGGGAAAACATTTGGGTTCTCCATATCTGGTCCTGACAATGGTTTCTTGTCCACAGTATAGGTTATGAATCAGGACAATCAAATTTGTGCCACTCCCGTATCTTTCACAGTGAACCATAGTTTTTCATGATCTGCATACTAAAAAATGTTTCTTATAATCTATAAATCACATGTTTATAGCATGTCTTTTTCTCCAAAGAAAGACAAAACACAGTCAGAACTGGATTTTTCAGTTTCAAAAATTGTGGAATCAGCCATGATGCATTTGTTTGTCTCAGCAGTCCTTGCTGTTGTGTGCCTTCAAGTCTTTTTTGACTTATGGTGAACCTAAGGCAAAGGTATCATAGGATTTTCTTGACAAGATTTGTTCAGAGAGGGATTTGCCCTTGCCTTCGTCTGAGGCCAAGAGTGTGACTTGCCCAAAATCACTGGATGGGTTTCCATAACTCAGTAAGGATTTGAGCCCCATTCTCCAGAATTATAGTCCAGCCCTCAAAATGCTACACCACACTGGCTTTTTCCAAAAGTCCTAGTTGTAACTTAAAACCTGCAGGACACTTAACAGACACTTAACCCTTGAAGCCTATGCTGCCTTTGTCACTCCATGTTCAGCAAGCCACCTTTGAGCCCACAGAAGGAGAAAGACAGGGTATTAAATAAATAAATAAATAAATAAATATTCAGATTTAGCAGCTTCCTTATCAAGTCAGCTTTTTAAACCAATTCTCCCCTTGACTCCTTTAGTGAAATCTTGCCTAATAAAGAGACTGGAAGATCCTGAGAACTTTCCCACAATTTTATGAATACTTCCCTGGGTTTTTATAAAGCTCCTGTTCCCTGACTGTAGATTTTGGATTTTTTATTATGGTCCAACACAATTTATTTTAATTGGACAAGACTACAAAGTCTTGTCCTCATTTTCCTTTGGCCAAGCAAGTGTGAAAAGACGCAGTTAATATTTCATTTGCAAATTTGGATCTAACTAATGAAAGCCTTTGAAGTTGGCCTTTCACATGTGTAATTGCTGAAAGCAGGTAAGATTAGGAGATTTAATACCTATCTAAAGGAAAGTTATCATTCATTGTTGCAAAACCCAAGGCATATTAATATGGAATATGGGTACCTTTGCTGTTTGTTGTACCGCTATTTTACTGCTACTGTTTCTTAGCTTGTTGTGTAATGAAGTGTATAGGAATTAAAGGGACAGTAGGCATTCCTGGCCCAATTTTTGCTGTTTCATTGAATGTGTTCCTATCTGCTGTCTTTCCGGGCTGCAGAAGAACGATTTTGTTAGAAAGTATTAATGAAGCTTCTCTAGCACAATGGCCAATTCTCCCAGTCTCCAGAAAAGGTCATGGTCAGTATTAAAAAATCACTCTTCTTAAGGGATGCTGACATTTTATAGTTCCCTAGAAAGACATTTTCTGTCCTCTATTTTTACAATCCCTTCCATCCTGCTCTATGTGACTTTATTTCTTCACAGAGATGAACAGCACGTTCAAGATATGTGATTGTGGTTTCTGCAACATTACTTTTCTGTGAAAAAGAGACAGAATACATCCACATTGCTGCTGTTGTTTATAAATAAATAAGGCAATAGATTTTTTACCATTCAGAAATCCAATTATATGGCAAAAGTAATGCTGAGACATTGTAATTGCCTTTTATTTTTAAAGCTTTTGAAAGCCACTTATGAACAGTGGCAAAACAACAACAACAACAAGAGCCCTAACAAATTCACTGGTGATCTGACAGATCTTAAAAATGATAAGGATTAGCTGTGCATTATGAAATTATTTGTGAAATATACACTATTACATTTTTAAAGAAGTTGCAGGAAACTAATGGACAACACTTAGCCAATGTTAAACACTTTCAAGTGTAATTGTTTTTATTAGGAAAAGCACTACGGCAGTGCTTAGCTCTTTCGATGAGTTCAGTGAGACTTAAAAATGCTTAACTTTAGCTTAATCATACCTAACGCTAATCCTTAGGCTTAATTATGAGAAGACTTTCCTTGCAGCATTTTCCTTCAAGGCCAGATAGCACTTTTTTTAACAAAAAAATCTGATCTGTTTTAACTTTTCCAAAGGGAACAACAATCCTCATTTCTATTTTCTATCTCCTAACATTGTATGAAATTAGAAAAGTTGGGGCATTTCTTGGTTTCCACGGAGTTTCAAATGCCTAATACATTCACCTACTTTTTGCCTCATAACTGCATATTTATTTTCATTCGGGGAATAAAAATAATGGATGAAAGAAGAATTTTGAACATGTAACTTTATCCTTGAAGGAATGCAAGAACCGAACTTAAATTGTCTTGACATTTTTCCATTTAAATGAAAGTGATATGTACTATCATGCATGTACTGCCATACAAAGCCAACATGGTGCAGTGCTTTTGAGAGTTGGACTATGTGATAGTTGGACTATCCAAGATCCAGGTTCAAACACTCACACACTCATGGAAACTCACTGGATAACCTTTGACAAGTCACACTCTCTCAGCTTCAGAGAAAGGCAAAGGCAAACCTCCATCTTAAAAAATCTTGCTGAGAAAATTCTGAGATAGGTTCATCTTAGGATTGCCATAAACTGGAAATGAAGGCACACAACAACAATATGAACGTTATGCTGGTTAATTCATAATTGTAGCATTGATCTGTATTTGGAATTATGTTGAGAAAGACAGCTCTCAAGTATAGCATTGTTCACTTTGAAAGTTGCCTTTTTCAGTAGCTAGACTGATGCCTCCAGTGCAGTGTACGTTGGTATGACTATATGCATCACTCAGTGTTTTGCATATGGTATGATGAGAGTAAAGAGATTTTACCTTCTGGCATATGGATTGGTGAGAGTGAAGAGATTTTACCCTCTGAATAATTGGCAAACTCTAAATGAGATATCAGAGATATCTTTTTTCCCATTGGGGGAAAAAAGATCTGAAATTCTATGCTCTTTCCACGCACATCTGGGGCTTGCTGGATGCCCGTTATTTATTGCAATTCAACTGTGGTCATGTTCCCATGGAGTTCATTTCATGCAGAGGCTTAACTATGTTCTTTTATGAGAAGGGGAATGTCCTATACATTTAGCAAAAATTTCCTGATGTATATGAAGTGTTTCCCATTGTGAGAATATAGAACAATGTAGTATCCCACAAACAGAATACATGGACACCTTGTTTAAAACTCCTTATCACAGAGAAGGAAGGAGATGATCATGCCATTAAATTACAGGCAACCTGTATCAAACATATCATTTCAATTGTATGTGTTTATTATATGTTCATGTGTGATAGTCAAACACATACAGATATTTGTTTCTGTTTCCTCCTATATTCTCTCTATTTAGAATGGAAGCCTGTAAGGCATTTTTTAAAAACTTTTGAGCTTTATTGTTAATTTCAATTTTATTTTGTTTTCTTAGGTATGTGGTAAATAATAAATAGAATTATTCTGCTCAGGCCCTACTCTATAGTCACTTAGTAGTAATATTCTGAAGCACCCAGATGGTAAACCTGTAAGCTGTGTTAAAGGCTGGCATATTGGGGTTGCCATAAGTTGACAGGAGACTTGAAGGCACATGTACACACAGAAATTTAAAGTACAGCTTAATTCCCAGTTGAGCTGACCTCTGATGATGCCTTCCTGGAAAGGACACTTTTCAAATGTAATATTCAGACACAATTTTCTTTCTTCATCCCTGTGGAAAATTCTTATTGGTCAAGAGTTTTCCTTATCTGGTTAGAGGTATTAGGCGCTGGTCGCAGGGTTATTCCACTTACCGTTTTAGACACTTCCAGGGTGCTCCAGGAAGAGCAGAAACTCTAAGCTTTGCTATGTGATTTAGAGGAAAAGCAAACTTTATGGTTTATCAACGTTCATTTTAAGAAGCTCAGCATTTTGATGCTGGTCACAAGCCTGAATGTCAGATCTGAACCTTAGTGGAAAGCTGTATTTCTGCAAAGGAGATGGGATGGGCTCTTTTGGTTTCTGTCAGAGCATTGCTTCTGTAAAGCTCTCTAAGAGCACATGACCTCTTAAACATATCTTGTTTCTACACAGCAGAATAATGAAATATGATTGGTCTCTAAGCACTTATTGCCTGTCTTTTTCCCAGTGTCTGTCACCGTCATGCTCACACTCTTTCCTTAGCTATTTTTGTGCCTGTCTCCTTTCACTGGTGAAGAACCTCAGCTATTGTCCTTCTGAAAAAATACCAATACCAAGGCTGCCTCTAACTGGCTTACTGAAGAGTATAGAAACATTGGCTACATTTCTGTACCTCTAAAGATCATGGAGAGAGAGTTCTCTGAAGAAGACATTCAGCAGACCCTCTGTCTTCCCTGGGACACTGCCAAGGTCACAGATGATGAAGAGAAGCAGTTTTGTCAGTGAGTAATGATAAATAATTTTGTGAAATCGCTTAATAATTTCTACCTGATCCTTCATGGTGTGATCAGTTTGAGCTATATGGAAGTACAGAAAAATGACATTTGCCCCTTTGACATTTTATAGAACTTCTGATAAATATAACTAGAGATAGTATTCTCCTGCTTCTACCTGATGGGTGCTTCTGGTTCTATGCAAGATGTAAGCCGTATGCATGTGTGTGTGCGCGCGTGTGCATGTATAGCATTAAATGTGAAGAAAGGTAAAGTTGGGCAGTACTAATTTGTGCAGGAACAACACTTGTATAGCGGTGTAATTTATTTCCCTCTCTTACATATTTTCAATCTATTAACCATTAAATTTATATATATTTATATATATTTTCACTATTTATTAGTCCATAGGCAACTGGAGGACAATATAAAATTGTTTTACATTCATATGTAGGGGATACTCTCTGTACTTTTTAAATATCCAGGACACATGAATATCAGGTAATTTAAAACTTAACCTGGAAAGTCAGCAAGTTGATGAAGCAATAATATTTGAATGTCAAGTTTTCTTTACATTTTAATTGTCTTTTTTTAAAAGGTGCAATGCTACTAAAAATTTTTAAAAAAATCTATAGAAATTGTTAAATAATGGGTTAAATAATGGATTAAATAATGAATATGGCACTGCATGTATTTTTTCTCCAAAAATGCACAAACATATCCTGCTGTTTGTTTTTTTAAACCAAAGCATCAGACATGAATCAAAGTGTTTTAAATAAAAAGAGCAATTTTAATAGAGGAGATCATACAGATTTGGTCTCTCCCATTTTGGTAAAAGTGCTATCCCCAATCACTGTGGCATCCTCGTTTTGTTGCCAGCAGAAGTGCAGAGGCATAAGGCAGAAGGGCTCATTACGGGCTTCCATTTCAGTGGGGCAATGAATTTTCTCTGGGTTTAAGCCCAGACTTTAAAGGAGCTAGGCAAGTGCTAAAATATTTTTGGGGATATCCAGCATCTTAGATAGCTCCTCTAAAATCTCCTTTAAAACCTGGAGTGCATTCAGTGCTCCATTGACTTGGAAGCCACCACCAGCTGCTGCATATTATTTTTTAATTTTTAAAATCCTATACTTCTCCCAAAGAGCTCAGGACTGAAGCCTGCAAAATTTCCATTTTTCAACTACAACTGAAACATTTCCAAACTTTTAAAAATAGCTTCCCCAGAGCTGTGTCCTCACTACAGCTTCTGCAGGGTAGCTTAAGAAAGAGTGACTGGCCCAAAGTCACCCATTTTGGGATATTTGTCACTATGCACAAATTTAAACCTGGCTTGTTACCTTCTAAGCCAGGTATTCTGTTCGCAACACCATCATCTGCTGAGACAGTATAACACTCAAGTTTTTTTCTCTTTCCATTTAAGAACTTTTGCTGCGCTGCCTTCCCTTATCTGTTCTTCTTCAATTGGTTTTTAAATGAGTGCCACAACCACAACTTCATCCTTAACCTTTCTTCCCTTACCTTGTCAGGAATTTTTCCACAAACCTCCTTAGAAGGCAGCCTTTCCACAATGGCAGCTAAGTTCACACTGCCTTTTGCATGCATTCTTGTCAGGCAGCAAATGCATGGTGAGAATAAAAATGGACATTTTTTGAGCTGCTTTGCTACTTGCTCAGCAGTACCAACCTTGCTGAAGAAAGATACTAAGGCACTAAGCCTGGAGAACTTACAATTCATAGGATTGCCTGGCTTATTTCTTCAGAAAAGGAACTTCCCAAGCTTTGCAAAAGCAGCAGATTCTTTGGTTGCCAAGGGTGCATTTCCATTGGGAGCTTTCCTGTTCCCATGCAATATTTCAGTACTTGCGCTGATGCAGTCTGAAGAAACAATTTAATGATCTCCGCACAAGTCCTTCATTTCAGCAATAGCAGCTGATAGTTTCCACAATAGCAAAGTAGTGAATGAACTCTTTTGGCTCTCCACATTGACTAGGGTTAGGGGCACAGGATCCTCATAAAAGTGGAAAAAACAGAAATATCAAAAATTGTGTATGTTTCTGTTGGAAGAGGTCTGGGCAATGTTAGAGAATGGGCACCCAGACTCCAAAAAATGTCGTGGAAAGGAGAGAGGAAGGAATTGGTCAGCATTGCAGCCCTATACTTTTTGTCTCACACCCATCTTCTTCCTTGGGTGTATGTAGAGGCACTGGGAGAGGTTCTGTGGTGCTGAGAAATTGGGTTGTGAGCTGTCTTTAGCTGGCCAGGCAGTGGTTGGGGGTGGTGGTGGAGGAGGATCAGAGGCCAGTGTTTTTTTAAAAGGGCTGTGTGGTCTGATCAGAGCTGCTGAGAGGGAAGGTTCCCTTGAAAAAGAAGCACTTGAAGTGGTGGGGGGCAAGGGTTGAAGAAACTCACAAATAATCAGATCCATTAAAGTCAAACCCACAAAGGTGATGGGCTGACTGCAATATGAACTTCACAGGAGCTATCCAAGGTGCTGTATCTGACCATCCCCTTATAGCTTTACCATGTTGGATAAAATACAGGGCTAAAATGAAGAGCAGATTCATTGCTCTACTGACACAAGAAATGCCATCAAAATGACATTTTGTTACTGCCCTTCCTAGATCATCAGGAATCAGATTTCTTGTCAGTATCCCAGAGATCTATACCGTGTTCATCCCTCGGTGTACCATGTTAAATCTATTTTGTGGATTGGGTTTAGGACTTAGGCCATCTCCTTTAATGTTTTGCTTAAAACCTGCAGCAGATTCCACACACCCCTGACATGGAAGAAGATGTAAACACACCATCACCAAGCCCAGAAGCATGTGAAAGGCCCTCTTTCCATCCCAACCGCCAGTAACCTGGTCACAGAGGGAGAGAAGAACTGGCAATATCCCTTCTCTCACTGCTGTTTCCTTGTCTTTGTGCATTGTATCTTTAGATTGTAAGCCTGAGATCAGGGAACTGTTTTTTCTTGTTTGTTTGTTTGTTTTTCTTGTAAAGCACCATGTACAGTGGTGGTACTATATAAATTGATGATGATGATGATGATGATGATGATGATGATGATGATGATGATGATAGCACCCATTAGCCACTGCTGAATATTTTTCTTGGGCTATAATAATCTCTGCAATCTGTTTTATCCAAGAAATCATGGAATTTTACTACCACTGCTCATTCTGGTAACTTATTTAAGAAAGGAAGATTGGAAACTAGTTGAGAGTTATCTAGAGTGGCAGGATCCAGCAGTGTTGCTTTTGCCCAATGGAAGTCTTTTAAATTCTTATTTTAGAGGGATTGAAACAGAACCCTCTTTCAAAAAGCATTCACCAACTTCACAAACCAATTGGCCAGGCCTCCTTGAGCAGTTGTTATTAGCCAGGATAGATGTGAGTTTAACTAACAAGTGGTTGACATCACTCCTCTGTAGCAACCCATCCACACAGTCACATTGACCAAACTGAAATTCATCCATCAAAACTTGAGAAGTGCTTGTTTTGGTAACCTGCCCCAAAGCTACCCTCAATATGGAGTCCAAGATGAGCTGGAAACAAGTGGTTTTCTCAGCACAAATGTTTTGCAAATTCAGCACATTCTGAAAGCTTCCCCTCAGTGTTCTGAAGTTTAGAATGTGACAGCCTGCAGAATAAAATGTAATAGCTTTTCACTGCACTTTACTGCTCTATCATAGAATCAGATCTAAAACCTAACCCATGTCTTAACTTATGTGAATCTTTCTACTCAAGCACTCCACTACCCAAAGCACCTCAGAAAATCTCAGACCTAATGCTATGTTCCTAAGTGAAGACTCTTAGAAATGATTGTGTCAATCTACCAGGTCATCTCCCCCATACCATGGATCAGGTAGAGTGTCATTGGGATCCTCAGCTGTAAAAACTGGAAAGTTCCTCAGATCCATTAGTCTCTGATTCAGTAGTTTAATGGGTTCTCTACTCTCATTTCTCTGCTGCTGAATGTTGCTGAGATTCATCAAGGGTATAAAGATCACCTAGGGGAAGCATGGAAGTTGTGTCCCTATCTTCTTACCCCCACTCTTATATGCACAGCTTTTTGCCCCCCCTCGCATTGGTGCCTGGGACACGTGACCTACTTGGCACACCCTAGATACACCTCTGCAACCAAGGCTGCACAAGCTTTCACTCTGAAGCTTGTGTCAAAGGCTAACACCTTTTTGCTCCATCTCAGCCCAGCTGTATACCTGCAAAAGCTGGGGAAGTTGGGAAGCTCTGGCCATCCAATTAGATTTCTCCCCAGATGCAATAAGCAGCTCCTGCCCCCTTGTCCTTCATCTCAGGCATCTCTGTTAGACTGCAATTCATATCAGCTCTGGCCAGCATAGCCAATGGTGAGGGTTCATAGGAGCTGTAATCCAATAACATTTAGAAGACCTTATATTCCATGTCTTTGTTAAGCACTGCCAAGTAATTCTAAATATGGTAATAATGCCCAAGTTGTGGAACTCCCTTCAATGGAAGGATGTCTTTCCTTTTGTCTTTCTCTCCCTGTTGTCTTTCTGCCAGCAAGCAAGAACCTTTTTATTTAGGCAGGCCTTTGGTTTTTAACTCATTTTACCAGATGGAGTTTTTTCATAGAGGTGCTGTATTTATATTTTATTATGTTTCAAAAGTTTTTTTTCCAGTTATTCTTAACTTGCACTTGCCTAGTGCTTTGTGGTTTAATTGTCTTGTAAATTTTGTATTAATAGTTTTTAATTGCACTTTTTTTTAAAAAAAAATAGTTTTAAGCTGCTTTGAATCCTGTGTGAGAGAAAGGTGGGGTAGGAAAATAAAATAAAATAAGAGAAGAGTCTTAAGTCTACAGTGAAAATGAATGGACTTGATTTCCTTTGTTCCCCAGCCATGTATTGACAACTCTCACCTTTTCTGAATTTATTTTCAGGGTATTTATACTTGTATGCTTCAGTTAAAGGATTTTGAATTCCAAAATCTATTGCCTGAAGCTGAGTGTGTGCTGTTTATCTGTTCATATTTATTTGATTTGTACACTGCCTTTCTCCCAAAATGGGAGTGTTCATCACCCCAGAATGAGAACAAATCATTTATACTAAAAGGAAACAAAGGCATTCTTGGCTGGACCATTAGACAAGTTGAAAATAAAGTTGCCTTGCATCACAGGCCCAAACTAGGGATAGATAACTGATAATTCCATCTCTTCAAACACCAGTATGGCAAAATGCAGCAGGGGGAGGGAAATCAATATGAGGACTGAAAGGAAAAGATGATGGTTAGCCCATTTTTTCTTGTATTATTTTTCTGATGAAAATCCCACTGCCTTACCTGTATTTATAAAAAAAACCTATCATGTATGAATTATGTTTCACTCAGGGCAGATAAAAAATTTCTTTAGTTTTTGGATAACAGTTCCTAGAATCCCCCAACCACCTAGGATCTATAGTTCAAAAAGTAACTTTTTCCAAGGTCTGTTTTGCTTAAAAGGCTGAATAGCAGCTTGCAATAATTTTCTTCAGGAAAATGTCCTGGATCTTTATGAGAGCAAGTTGCAAATGTTTCTTTAAAGCAAAAACAAAACAAAACTTGAGAGTGATTGGTTTGGGCATATCTGTGGTCATGTCTCATCTAGCCCTAAAAGGAAACATAATATACAATTTTAATTTTCAGCTGACTTGTGTGTAGGACCTTTCATTTCTTTTCTGTGTACTTCACTATTCTTGTTGTTAGATATAAGGGCTACAAATAAGTCAAGCACAAAGCCTGGAGTTTTTCAGAGAAAAGATGAGTGGTAAAACACCAATCCAAAGCCCATTGGTACTAAGGAGTTCTATTATGGCATTTCCTACAGCTTTGACAAGCCCAAGGATTTGTGCAACACAGCCCAACTGGAAGTTGCAATGCATTTATGCTGCTTTCTTCATTCGTCCAAACATACACTAAAAAGTCCCTCTGAAGACAGTGATTACATTTCGACCTTTTAGAGTGTGCTCACAGAGTAAAGATTTTTATCTCACATTTCAGATAATTGCTGACCGAATTTAATGCAATCCTCCCAGAGAGCAGGAACTGAAGAACTAGGGATGTCTGCAATTTAATAGATCATTTATCTTGACTAGGAAGCCAAGTGATCGTAACTCGAGCCCTCTCCTCATCCAAAGCCCCCTCACTATTTCCTACCTACTGGCTGCATCTATTGCTTCATACTCATTTCTCACCAACTGCTCTAAAAGACAGTAATTCTGTTGGTAGTTAACCCTTTCCCACTAGGAGAAGAACACTTACATTATTTGAATTGTGGATTATTTTCTGATCTCCTATGAATTCCAACATCTTTCCCACCACTAGCATGGTAGAAATTTCAATTTATCCTGAATGGGGCCAGTCTATTGACAACCAGTGTATGGCAGCCCTACATTCCGAATGCCGAAATTTGGAGACATTGGCCCTTTCCTCATGAGGTGAGTGAATGGTTCCATGCCATTACTTACCGGGTTCTTCTCTCTTTGAAGCAACGCGGACTTTCCCTTAAGCCCTTCTACAGGGCTCTTCTGTTTGGTCCGGGAGAATCAAAGCAGTGCGAGGTCTGTGGATCCACACTGCTCAGACTGAAAATGGCGGCTTCCTGTTCTTTGTGGCTCTGGACCAACCGCTGACACTGACCACGGCCACAGCCCATCCTCCACTGATCACAGGCTCACATTGGTGCGAGCCTGCACATCTGCATAAGTGAGGAGGAACACAATGGCGTGCTCCAGAAGATTGAAAGACCGGATTTTTCTGGTCTTCACTTAACACGCTGGAGGACCACTTGGGGGCATTTTGGATTGGAGTAAGGTGCGGAACTAAGGTAAATAGTCTGAACCTAGTCTGATCCAAGGTGCGGATGACCTCCGTGACAGGACGCCTTGGCCCGTTTTAACTTCCTTGTGCGGAAAGGGCCATTGTTTACATCTGTGCCAGTATCAAAGCTGCAGAATGGCTACATGGTAGGTTTAATTCTGTGTGCATTATGTAACAGAATGTGATTCTGTGGGACTATAGTAGTGCTAGAAGGTTAATACAACCTCCAGTATTTCAAATATGAAAACCAGGACACTTGTGGCCAAGCAACATCAGACTGTGCCCAAGACGACAAAAGTTAATAATAAGGTGGGAGTGGGAACTGTGGGAGACAGCAGCAGTTTCCTTTTTTGCCTAAGCTTCTCTCACCCTTGTTGAGTTAACTGACTGCAAACTACTTTTTTGCTCTTTGAACTCAGTTTGCAGCCACTGAAGTGTGCAGAGCACAGAGGAGGAAAGGTGAAGGAGGAGGGACAAACTGGGACATTTTTAAAGTCAGTAAAAAACAGAGGGTTAATCGGGACTGTTCTTGCTAAATTGGAACAATTGGAGAATATTCATCTGAAAGACAAGCATGATTTCTGTGAGTTTAAGTGGTAGAGTGGCCACGATTATCCCAAATGTAAGAACTGTATCAACCATTCCCTCCTGAAAAAGATGTCAAATGACATAGTAGTGGGGTATGTGTGTGTATCTACACACATTTAGAAACTACTGTAATTTAAATCAAATTAAAATATATCAGACCAAAGTTGGGAAGATTGTGACTAAGTAACCAGTGTTCTTTGTTGATCAGCTGTGCTGCTTCTGAACTGCTGAGGTTTAGCTTTAAGGCCCATGCTACTCTTCCTTCTTAGAGCGATTTGTATTTAAATCAGATTCTCATAATTCCAATCCAGCATGGCCAGTGGTAAGGAATGATAGCTGACAGTTGTATGATAGTTGTAATTCAGTCATCTCTGGAGATCCACCATAAGTAAAGGATGAAATAAAGAGCTGGTTTTTTTGGAAAGTAGGACATGTAACCAAGTCACCATATTAAGTGGATCTGACTGTTCCTCACTTGCAGCTAGTAGTAGTGAAGCAAGGTCAGTGGCGGAGCTTGGAGTGTGTGGAGAGGGAGCAGGAGGAAGTTTGGCTACAGCGCGAGGGGCATGGCCACTGTGTGCAGGGGTGTGGCTGCAGTGCGTGGGGGCATGGCCAGGGCACATGGGAGCGTGGCTATGGGTCAGGACGCCCCAGAAACATTGCTGTCCAGGGCAAATTGCTCCCCCCACCCCCACATCCGTACACGAGTGAGCAAGGTGGAAAGATTACATGCTTCCAAGATATACTTTTTGTTGTTGTTAGTTGGACTCCATGATTCAGCAACTGGAAGATGCAAAACAATAGAGGGGAAGATCATACATTTAGATTAAGGAATTGCTAGTTAGACTTTGTATGCCTATACTCAGTAACTTTTGTAGATTTCCTGTTTGTTTTTTCAAAGAAGACTAAGCTTGTTTCTTTTTCTGCTAGGCCCCCTGTTTGTGCATGGATAAGAGAGACAGAAGGAGACTGATTATTGCTCAGCTTTTGTCTTGCTAATTTGATTACTCTGCTTGAGAGATTCAGCATTATTTCTCCCATTTTTCAGCAAGTGCCTTTTGTTTTCAGTACCACAAGTGCATTCAGATTTCTGAAATACAAAAATATACTCCTTGTTTTCTTCATTTTATCCTCTTAAATTTTGGATGGAGATGAGGCTAGAATCTTTATCAATGTTGCTGTCATTAGCAGAAAAGTATAAAAACCATTGCTGATATATTGCAGCTCACTAGAGATCTGCCATTACTGCCCTATCCTGTAAATCAAGGTGGATATCTCACAGCCCTCAAGATGCACCAGATGAATGTCCCAGCAGCCCTACCTAGCATAGCCAGTGGTGGAGGAATGTTGGGAGTTGCAATCCAACAACATGTGGAGTACTGCCTGATGGTCACCTGTGATGGAAAGTATTGTAGGAGGCCTATTTAGAAAGATTTTACATTTTAAGATTCCTATAAACATCTGTCAGAACCAGAGTGGTGTAGATTTGGGAACTGGATTAGGACATTGGGAGACCAAGGTTTAGATCTCTGCTCAGCCATAAAAACCGGTCACACACTCTCAACCTTAGAAGAGGACAATGACAACCCCCTTGAAAAAAATTTGCCAAGACAAGCCTCTGATTATCTAGCACCTTAGGCCCTTTCCACACAAGGCGAGTGAATCGCTCCGTGCTGTTACTTACCGGTTCTTCTTGGGTCCGAAGTAACGCAGACTTTCCCTTGAGCCTTTCTGCAGGGATCCTCCATTAGTTCAGGGCAAACTGGAGGAGTGCGAGGTCTTTAGATCCGCACTGCTCCAGCTGAAAATGGCAGCTTCCGGTGTCTTTGTGGGTGTGGACCAACCGGCCACGCCCACAGCCCATCCTCCACTGATCGCAGGCTTGCATTGGTGTGAGCCTGCACATCTGCACAGGTAAGTAGGAACACAATGGCGCGCTCCAGAAAATTCAAAGACCGGATTTTTCCGGTCTTTACTTAGCATGCTGGAGGACCACTTGGTGGCAGTTTGGATCAGACTAAGGTGCAGAACTAAGTTAAATAGTCTGCACCTAGTCCGATCCAAGGTGCGGATGACCTCTGTGCAAGGACGCCTTGGTCCATTTTAACATCCATGTGCGGAAAGGGCCTTAGAGTCAGAATAGTCCAGAAATGACTTGAAGACACACACAACAACAACAACAGCCATCTCTCACTGGTTTAATTTAAAGTTATTCTGCGCATTGCCTGCACATTACACATATCTACACAAGTAACACAAAATAGCTACAGAATCCACACGCTGTATAAAGTGAAGAGCAATAGGTGACCAAAAATGTGGCTCTAGCACTGCATTTGGGCTCCAAAGCTATTTCTGTATCTCTTCATCCCTCTATAATTTCATTTGGTCCTTCTGCATTTTCAGAGCAAAATATTATCCCACTGGACCTGCCAGAGTTACCTGGCTAGTGTCAGTCTCAGTACTAGTTCCTCTCTTTCTCTCCCTATCTCTCTCCCTTTCCGATTTTTAAAATTCTAACTTGATTTATATTTTGTTTTTATTTTGATTTTTTTTTTCCTTTTGGTGTTCTTCTTTTCATCAGCAGGAATCTTTTCCCATAAATAGTTTAAACAATTCATCTGTGTCTGCTGTTGTTTGCAGAAGATGTCTCCCCCAGTGACAGCTGAATGCAGAACAAAGGTGCTGCTGGGTTTGTGTTTTGTATTCAGAAAACTGATCAAGCCAGAACTCATCTCCTTCATGAAAGGATACATATGCAACAGCCCTGAATTGTAGAAATGTGTACTTAAGTACTGTAGTTCTTACTTTGCCCCCTTCCCAGGTACATAAATCAGTCCTTTTTAGAGGAAGAGATTAAAAATCCTATAAAGCAACTTTTAAAAAACTTTTCTTTACTAGGGACCCCCTATAAATATAATCTCTTGCTGGGAACCCCCAAAACTTAACTCAAGATTTAAATATTCAAATATTTTATAAATATTCATATATTTATTTATTAAAGGCTTCTGGAGACTGTGAAGTCTGGAAATGCACATCGCACCGCTGCCACCATGTGAAGCTGGTTAATGACACCATGCGCTGCTGGGACGTATTTTCCAGCCTTTTATGATTTTTAGCTATTAATTCATCTTTGCTGCCACCACCCGCTGAATTATGAATGATCTGGACACTTGGACAGTACAGTGGGACCCTGTCCAACCACGTACATCCCTAAGCTTAAGGATCTTCCTTTTCCCCCCCAGTCTACCTAGCTTGGCGTGGGAAGGACAGAAACAGGGTCTTTTACAGAAAGTATTTATTAAAGGTAGGCAAATAAACAAGGCAAATTACCACACATGGGAAGCCCCTTCCTCCCAGGCATGCTTAGTTACAAGTAGTTACAAAAAGAACAGATATGAAAGGACAGATACATTCTTTAGATCAGCCAGCCTCCAAAATAACAGAAAAGTCCCTAACGCGACTAGATAACTATTTCTAATTACTCAGAGTTGTTCCTAGGCTTAGATGTTCTAAAAGGAAGGGCCAGGAGGCGAGGCCTACGGCCTGCAGCCTGCTACTGGCTCAGAACCCCCCTCCATGAGGTTCCTGGGTTGTTGTTCTTTGTTATCCCTTTGTTATCTCTCTCGGCCAGATGGCCTTGCAAGAAGTTTTATAACTTCTCCCTGGAAGCATCTGGAAGCATCCTAAAGATGCTCACCTCTTTCCTTTTTGATTGGTCAAGTCTCACCCTGTGACCTATGATGCTGACCACATGACCTATGATACTGACCCACATGACCTATGATGCTGACCACATGACCTATGATGTAATCTAATCCCCAACACCTTATTAACCCTTGGTTTACCTGAAGAGGGCAATGTCCCCCTTTAGCTAAGTCAAGATAATGGGAGGCCCCATTATCACAGAGACTAGGATTCAAATCTATATTCAGACATTGAGTGACCTAGGGCAGGTCACATTCTCTCAGCCTCAGAGGAAGACAAAGACAAAACCTCTATGAACAAATCTTTCCACTGTGATCGGTTCACCTTAGGGTTGCCATAAGTTAGAAGTGACTTGAAGACACATCACAACAAATACTCCTGATGGGAAGGGAGGGGGTCTTTCTAGCCATCATGTCTCTCCCCTTTGAAAACTGACATGGTAACCCTAAGGTGAACCTATCATGGGATTTTGCTTGGAAAGGTTTGTTGCCTTTGCTTTTCTTTGAGGCTGAGAGAATGTGACTTGCGTGATGTCACCCAGTGGGTTTCTATGGCTGAGTGAGGATTCAGACTCTGGTCTCCAGAGTCATGGTTTGGGCACATACACATGCCTGCCACTGTGTCCCTTTTGTCAGATGTGTGTAGATGCTGAAACTACTCCCTTGTTTGCAAACAAGGGATCAGTTTGGATGTGCACATATGCTTGCTGCCATGTCCCTTTCATCAGGAAGATGGCACCACATGGTATGGGTGCTGAGGGACATGCAGAAGCTGTGTGCATTCACCTAAACTGCACCCTCCTTTTCATCAGGGATGTGGCAGTGTGTGCAGGTGCCAAAACTACTCCCTCGTTCACAATTGAGGGATCAACTTTAGCACCTGCATCTCCTCCAGCTGCCACTTCCCTGTTGCTGCTGCTGGGGCTGTCCAGCGGTAGGGCTTTGCAGAACCCCTGTGGGGACTCCATGGACCCCAGGTTAAGGACCACTGCTCTAAAGAATTGTTCCTTTAGCTTTCATAGCAGATCTTTGTTGGAGGACCCCTTTTCCCCAGTCCCCCCGCCTTCTAACAAAGGCCAAGCTGATTGACTGGCTGTTTAGGAGGGGGAGTTCATACAAGACATCCACCACTTTCTACTGCTGCTTGTTTCAGACACAGTGATTTATATAAAAACACTATCTGTGTAATTTAACTTAAATGCAGAATTAAGATTAGACCTTTCCAATATTTCTCTAGATCAAGAGGGGACAACTGTGGAAGGCCAGGGGGCTGTATTAGCATCTGAAGAAACTGGGGAGGGCAGCATATTGGCTTCTCCCAAAATAAAAAACCTGTGCCTCCAGATGCTGTCTAGGGGACATGGTGGCATTTTTGTCTTGTTTTGGGGCCTTCCTGAGCCATTTTAGGTCCAAGAAAG